>PNEQ01132496.1:0-23938 GCA_003012365.1 Medauroidea extradentata | reverse complement strand
TATGGCAGCCAGATAGAAGTCAGTGCAATATGTTTACATTTTAAGGATACGACAGTCAGAAGTCAGTGCAATATGTTGACTTTCTAAGGGTACAGCAGTCAGCTAGAAGTCAATGCAATATGTTTACCTTCTAAGGATAGGGCAGCCAGCTAGAAGTCAGTGCAATATGTTTACCTTCTAAGAATACAGCAGCCAGCTTGAAGTCAGTGTAATATGTTTACCTTCTAAGGATACAGCAGCCAGCTAGAAGTCAGTGTAATATGTTTACCATCAAATGATACAGCAGCCAGGTATAAGTCAGTGCAATATGTTTACCTTCTTAGGACACTGCAGCCAGCTAGAAGTCAGTGCATTATGTTTACCTTCTAAGGATACGGCAGCAAGCTATAAGTCAGTGCAATACGTTTACTTTCTAAGGATGTGTCAGTTGGCTAGAAGTCAGTGCATTATGTTTAATTCTAAAGATACAACAGCCGGTTTTCTACACTTCTGCCTTCCTGGATCGACATGTAGTTAGGGTTTGGAGAAGGTACAGGGGTCTCCTGACCTACTGCAAACACTTCTATCTTCATCTGCATCACTGCAGCTTATTGTGATAAAATTTACACTGTCTCAGGAATTTACTAACGGTTTTTCGGACCAGAAAATTAACTTTCATTCCCGAAAAAATTTAGTTTTATTTAACTTTTTGTTACACTGAAATCGGCATTTCCATCCATTACTGTAGATTCGGTTTACTAAAATAGTCAGTATAAAAATCCACCACAAGTCCACGAGGATAGAAAAAGACCTTACGGTCTACGCATATGGGCGGAAAAATTTGACTGGAGAGTCTAGAAGGTTGTCCGAAAATGAATTAATATAGAAACAAGGCCACGTTTCTGCCCATACACATTTTATTTCCCACTCCCGAACTATTTCATAACAAATTGGGGCCGCAGACCCTTTATGTGACCACACTCGCTGGTGTCTAGAATATTAGTGCCAATGGCAGTGGCAAAACTCTCTAGAAAGGGTCACAAATGCCACCCCAGGCAGCGCGCCTATTGGCGGCCTCATGTCGCATGGCCAAAAAATACACAGACCCTCCTCTCCCCCCAGACACTAATATAAAAATACGGCGTAGGAAATGGGATACGATGCGGAAAATAACCGGAGAAAACTAGAACACTATTCTACATTATTACATCTCGCGTCTGCGTTTGTGTACCTTCCCTCTCCAAACCGAGACCACTAAAAACAAAGTCTTAGTTATTGCTAAATAAGAAATTAATATTTATGTAAATTAAACTTATGTGAAACAAAAATTCGAAACAAAAATTCAAAACAAAAACATAACCCTGCAATGCTACATTACCACCCCAAATACTAGTGAAAAATCCCAAAATTTTTTCCCCAGTAGTTCCAGTAAACACATGACACTGGCCAAAAACATTAAACACAATATATGAAACACAATACAGTATTCCTAATTTCTCTCTCTGGCTAGCACATAAAGATATAAAAATAGATCTGTAACAAATCATTATGCAAAATACATAGGCCAACCATTTGAACAAACATTTTGATATCAATATACCAATAACTGGAATAACATCTTAATACCTCATCTTAATACAAAATTATCTTATCATTCAACTGTCCATTTTATTTCACCTGATACTTTAATTTTGATATATATCACACACTGTAATTCAATTATGGCAGACTTCTGTCTGGCCACTCCAATTTTAAAAATTATCTTATATAAAAAATAAAACCATGTTATTGTAAACAACACAACTCTTTCAAAACCTTGTTATTATTTATATTAACATGACACACACTGAATCAACATGATACATTTTGGTTACATATTACATAAATGTCATTAAAAAGCATCAAGGTAGCCCTTATCAAAAAAAATTAAAATACATTATCTAGTTAATTTTTTAGTATCTTTCGACTACTCGCTTTTATTGTTGTCATTTAACTTCTTCCAAGTCTGTAACAAAGTAATATATACCAATTAGTACCATTTACTCGGTATACATTATGTCTTTCAATCTGTACAACATGATATGGCCCTTCATTTAACTTAAGAAACTTTTTTGTATTCTTATCCAACTGGGATGAAAGATAATTGGTAACAATTAAAAATCTATCCCCTACTTTAAAACTTACACTTTCAACACTTCTGTCCCACTTCTGCCTTCTCTGGTGAGCCTTTATTTCCAACCTCTGCTTCACCTTGTCAATACTTTCCTTACCGCCAATGTCACTGAGATAACTCACAAGTTTTCTTAACATAGTTTCTGTTATTCCATTGTCTAGAACTTCTATAGGGGTAGCAACCTGTACTTTTGTACCAAATACAGTTAATCAGTACCTCTACTTCCCCCACCATAACATCCCATTTGCTGTGATGATCATGACAAAACAGCGGAAACAGTCTTCCTAACTCTCTCATCACACGTTCTACTGGATTGGCTGCTGGGTGTGTAACCTAATTCAATACTTAACACAGTTGTCGGAGTTTTCCACTTATCACTTCAGAATTGTTGTCCATTATCAGAAATAATTCTGTTTGGTACTCCTACCTCAAGTACATAATGATCCATTACCTTTTCACTGATTACTTGAGCAGTTGCCCTTTTGATAGGATACAGTTTGACAAATTTATAAAATACTGGTACATCAAGTAACACTATAAGATACTGTACACCTCATTTGCCTTTTGGTAATGGGCCAAATAAATCTATTCAAACTACTTCCAAAGGCTTAGTAGCCAAAACGTGTACCATGATTCCTTGACGTTTTTTGTTTGGCACTTATGTTTGTGCATGTAATAAACATTTACTAATTACTTCTGACACAGTTCTATACATATCTCAGAGTATACAAAATCTCTGAATGAATTTTACTGTTTTAGTTGCTCCAAAATGTCCGCATTCAATATGCATACCCCTACTTATTTCCTCTCTGAAAGTATCTGGTATACATGCTACCCACCTTGAACCCACATTGCTAATATTCTGGAACAAAAATGCATCCCTTTTCTGAAATTTTTCTTTAATAACATCCCTGCAGTGATCTGAATCTCTCAAATTACTTTATTCATTCTAGAATCTTGCAAAATTTCATCTCTTAACCTCTTTATGCATATCCTGAGCTCTCAGTCCACTTCCTTTAGACTCTGACTAAGATTTCTAATCTGAAATTCCTTGGCTCTAGCAGTAGCAATGTCTGCCCTACTCTTGGACTATGCATCAGAGACGTCCTAAGTCTCACCTGGGATATGTTCAATACTAAGGTGGTACTCGTGTAATGCAAGTATCCAATGAGTAATTCTACCATGAAGCAGTTTACACAGTTGTAAATGGCACAAAGCCTGATCTAAAACTAATAGGTACTAGTTCTCCTTCCTGATTTACTTGAAATACCATAGCCCCTGTCGCTGCCTCAGAAGCATCACATGCAGTAAAAAATCTCTGGTCCAAATTAGTATGATGTAATAAAACCTCCCTTCCTAATTCCAGCTTCAGTGTATCAACAGCCTCTTCTTGTTCTTTCCCCCATTTCTAGCTCTGACCTTTTTGTAATAGTATTCTTAAAGGCATATAAATTTTGCTGAAATTTAAATGTACTTTCTTAAGTAGTTAAAAAAACCCTGTTAACCTTTCTAACTGTTTACGGTTTTCTGGATACAGATATTTCTGAATGGCTTGTATCCTAATAGGATTCACCTTGATCCCTTCTGCATTTACTAAATTTCGTAGAAATGTAATCTCTTCTTTTAGAAATTCATATTTCGCTATGCCCACTTGAAGTTTTTGTAGTACCTTTTGTAAGAGCTCACAGTATTGTTTAAAGGTTCTAGTTGCAATGAGAATATCATCTACAGAAATAGTAGGTAATCTGTTCCAAAATTTCTACCCCTAATACTTCTTCCAGGCCTATAATAAAATGACTAACTGAAACATTTAAACCAAATGTTAATCTTTTAAAACAGTATTTTTTACCTTGGTAAAAAGAAAGCTGTATAATGCCTAGAAGATTTACCCAAAGGTATTTATTTGTCAATAAGAATCTACTAGAACAATTTTTGAGAAATATTTACATATTTCAAATTTTTGTAGTAGTCATCCATTGGCTTCGGTGATTCCCGATCTGGTACTAAAATTTTGTTTAGTCTTAGAGCATCAAGGCACAGTTGAAACCCCCTGTCTTCTTCACCACAACAACAATAGGATTTGAATATTCTGAACTGTGTCTCTCAATAATGTCAAGATAAATTATGTTTTGAATTTTCTGTTTAACTGCAGGCCTCAAAGTATGTCCAATAGGGTATGACCTTTAAACAAAAGGATTGTGTTCCCTCACTTTCAAGTTTACACTCATACTTACAATTTAATACTGGAAAATTAGCAAATGCCCCATGTTCTGTCCATAAAATTCCTTTGATCATTTCCTTTTCTTCGCTGGTACCCCATTGCAAATTTACTTCCCCAAATTCTTTCTTCCAGAAAATTGTAACACAACTCATTTGTATCATTCTCCTCAACAATGACCCTCAAATTACAAGAAAATTTTAAAGTACTCTTACTCCCAAACATAATTTTTTCTCCTGCAACTTCTGCAAACTTCCGTGCATAGTTAATGACTCCCTTTTCCTGCAGCCAATCTGCTCCTAACACTTAAACCTTTCACAATTAATAAAAATGTTACCCACATTACTTTACCTGCAATGTTAATTTCCAAAATAATGTTTCTTTACATTTATATTTTGAGCTCCTGTAGCTTAATGCTTTCCATTGCGCGTCAATGAGTTGAAACACATGGCTATGTGTAAGTTAATGCATGTGGATAATTAACTACATAGTAAATATCCACTACTACATGCACCTCATTTTGTGTTTCCTAATATAAAACGCTCCACATGTCCACTACCTACGCCACTTACAATCTACGCACAGTTGTTTACGTTACACTTCTACGGAGCTAATGCAGCAACAAATGTGAGCGAGAAGATATTTCCGTGTGTGTCACGACTGCGATAGGCATCTACCTACGTATGCACTACAGTAGCTGTGCGCGTGGGTTCAACCAAACGTTGCCACGTTTCCTGTCGGCATGCCGATGGACACAGCGTTGCCAAGTCTCCCGTCTTAATGCCGATGGACTATTGTGTCGCGCGCACCACAGACTTACAAATAATATCGAAACAACATGTGCATGGTACTTCAGTTAACGTATTCTTTCGTCCTTAATTATTTACTTTTGGTTTTACAAATACAGTACAGTACATTATTAATTTATTAACATCACACATTTAAATACTGTACATAAGTTTCTTGCGAATTTCCGTAAGTACCGAACCTACAATTAAACTTACGAAAAATTTGAGTTACGAAACGGGCTCCCGAACGTAACCCTTTCGTAACTCGGGGGATTACTGTATATGATATGAAAATATCTTACATACACGTGTGGTTTATTACACCAGGTTAAAAAGGATGAGATAAAAGAGAAAACCAACCCGTATTTCTGTAACTAGAACTACTGATCATATGTAAACAAAACGCGTGTGGAAGTCATAAGAAAATATATTTAATTGAAATTGACACAATAGAAAATTAAATGACTTCTACAGACAAACCAGGATACTAAATAATAAAATAAGCAGAAAATATTATAGTGAATTAAATTTGAAATGGTAGGGTATTGCAGTGACCAAGGTGGTTTACTTGGATACAAACCTGACCATGACTTAAACTTGCAAACCCGGGCTCTACGAATTGTACCGAGTTCTCGATGTTTCCCAAATTCTGTTTGTTTCCGGAACAGCTTATAAACTTCTTTAATAATTCTTTGCCAGCTCAGGTTAATAAATCTCAGGTCGATCTTAGGTATTCAGTTCATTTTTGAAACAATTTAAACTCATTAAGATTATCTAATGAATTCTAAAGCTGTTCTGTAAAAATCAACTATTTTGGGAATTGAAGGAAAATTTAATAGATTTTTCAACTCTTGACGAAGGACAATACCTGACATGACGGCATACGATTATGCTAGTCTTACCAAAGGTGTCTTGTAGTAGGTCGGGAAGTTTGGCCTCTAGATCATCCCTCAATAATTATTCAACCATGTCTTCTTGATCCTTGGATGATGAACACGACCTCTTCGTCCTCGTATGATTATGTCCTCCTCTTCCTTGAATGGTGAACACGTCGAAATGAGACCCTCGGAGACCCAGGACAGCAACAGATTTGAAGTAGACTCTGGAATGACCTGAACTACAGGCTCTTCTTCATAACTCTTCTTAAAGATAATTCTTCGGCGTTGACATCGTGAATAACTTCAAATATTTCTCTCCTGATTGTAGTCGTAGAAGCAAACTTATACTTTTCTGACGACGCATAGAAACAGTTTAGTGTCGAAGAAAATCTTTAGGTCTTCTTGACTAAACGTCAGTTCAGCACCATGGATGTTCTTATTTTACCTAAAATTTTCTCATCGTTCTTAAACAAACTTCCTTCTCTTGTTTTACGTCGCATTACAAATTTCAATAAATGCTTTCCTTATAACTTACCCCCGGGTTTGTTCGTTTATAAGATCAGGACAGATTGTGGTTCACGGTACAAAACAAAAATATTGCTAGCATGAATATAAAAACTGTAGAAGTCATTAAAGTTCCAAAACACAATATCTTATACACACAATACATTGATAATTTAGACATTACATTTTTCGTGGCACGGTGTAACTGCGGTCATAGAATAATAAATACATAGGTTTATTGACAAATAAATTTAAATTTATAATCATCTGTATCATCAAACAAATGTTATGTTACAACATTTCTTTTGAATTTCTTTTTATTCTGCACAAATGTTTTCTAAATTCTGTCCAATTACTGAGCTTTTTCTAAAACATTTTCCAAAATTTTGGTCAAAATTATGTTCTATCTCCTGTACCTGTCGTTTAACACCTTGAATATCCCTCATTTTATCATGAATTTTTACCCAACACTGTTCGATTTCTCATAATATTAACTGCAATTTTTCTCCCTGACTGTTAACACTTTCCTGCGACCTATGCTGTTGGGCCTGAAGATATGATAGCTGCCCGGGCTTCCTGACAATTTTGTTCGACTACTTTAGTTCTAGTCGTACGATCTTCAACAGCATTTTCGTTTGCCTGTACCTGCCGAGATAGTTTGTGTACTTCACCCTCACATATTACTACTCTCTGGGTCAGTTCGTATTTAATTTCTATACATTTTTTGTTCACTTCAGATCTGTTTAAAATTCTTTATAAATAAAATTTTTCTCTAAATTCTTTACTAAATTCTTAATATGCTGAGATATAAATCCAATCTACTTTCGTCCTAAAATTTTTCAGTAAATTCTTCTGATATTTTTTAATATTGTAAAAAAATACCCCTGTCAATATGATCTTGAAAATTTCAATAATTCTTCTGATAATTCTTGTTTTTGTGAGGTATAGTTCCAATTAACTTTATTTTGTAATTTTTCAATTAAATTTTCTGATAATTTTTGATATTCAGATGTACAATTCCAATTTACTTTATTTTGAAATTTTTCAGTAAATTCTTTTGATAATATTTGACATGCTGAAACAGGTCCCCAGCTAATTTCTTTTTGAGATTATTCAATAAAACTTTCTGATAATTTTTGACTTGCTGAAATAAGCCTCCAGTCAATTTTACTTTGATATTTTTCTGTGAAAGCTTCTGATAAGTTTTAATATTCTGAAATTTCGTACCATTCTACTTTATTTTGAAATTCTTCAATATAATCTTTTGAAAATTGTATTAATATAATTTTATTAATTCTTAAATATCTTCATCCTCTCAGTCAGTAGATTTTTTTCTGTTAATATATTCAACAACTGAATCTTTAATTTTTTTATTTGTTAAATACAAGTTATGTAGGTATTCTATTTCTAAGTTTTTGTAAATGTTTTCATAAATAAGGTGATTAATAACTTTAAAAATATTCTTTTTTTGGCTCTCCATTCTTTATATCTCTAATAGGAAAACATTTTCAATAGAAATTTTAAAAATGAAAAGAGACATTTAAAAATAAATTTTCTCTTTTTAATGAAAAATTTTTGTTAGAAAATTAAAAAAATAAAAAAAAAAAAAACATTTTAAAGTGATGAATTATTTTTTTAAATTAATTTTTTTTAATCAAATGAAATATATATTTTTTTAAATTAAGACAAATTACTCTAGAGAACATAAAATAATTGGCAGACAAATATATTACTAGAAGGTAAAATTGTTAAATTAAGCCTACATTCTGAATTTCCATCAAATAAAAACTTTTAAATATAGAATATCCTACTTATGTTTTTCTTGTAAAAAGATTGAGAATGCTAAATTGTTGGAAATAATACAGTGTGAGTTACGTGATAAAAATATTATAAAAGGAGGCATGAAAAGACATTTAAAAACATAAGAAATTGTAATCAGACTTCAGACTTTTTCTCAAGTAATCCTGACGATGAGTCATCAAAAATATTACTCCTAGAAAATGTTCTAGTTGTAAAATTGTTAAGACTTATTCTGAATTTTCACAAAAAAAAATGAAAGATGGAATAAGATATTCTTGTTATTCTTGTAAAAATATTAATAATGCTAAACTGTTCGGTATAATACCTTGTGAATTATGTGGTAAAAATATTATAAAAGTAACTACCCTATGTAAAAAAATTTAGAATTACAATTTTGTGGAGATTTAAAAGAAAACAAACCTATTGTTAATAACTAATTATATACAGTAGTTAAATTTTTTAAATTACATAGTAAAAATTAGTTTTAACCCTTTCAACTCAAATTTTTGTTACCACGTTTACTTCAGGCACTTGTAATTAATATTGGCAAGTTACATCCCTTTTTAGTGTTTCTCAGTAAAAAATTTATCTTGGCTAAAATAAATAACAAAAAATTTAAACTAATATGTTTTACACACATGTGTTCATTCCTCATTGATAAGTAAAATGACAAGTGATAAAAATCTCTCGGAACACTTTGTACTTCTGCTTGGTGTGGTGAAGTTCAAAACAGTCTCCAGGATGAAGTCCAGGTAGACGAGAACATGTTTTGCAAAAGTAGAGTGTTTCCCGCCGTCCCCCAGGAACTTTTCTGTTGCTGCAGACATCACAGTCCTTTGTTTTCCGTTCTTCTTTGTCTGATGAAGTCGGACGTCCTCGCTTCCTGCTCCTCAGATTCCTCACATCTCCCACGAGCTCTGTTATTAGCGTCTCTCTGTACTTTTTGTGGGAAACTATGGCATTTCCTTGGTTTTGCTGATGCATGTTGCAGAGAAGAAAACTGTTTACAACAGCAACTTCGAACATCCAGAAGAACAGCTTCCTTCACCACTTGACCAACTTGCGGGTGAACTTGTAACTTGCCACGTAGTGATCAACCGTATCCACGCCCCCCCCCCCCCTCAAGCAGTTGTACTGGCATATGACGTCTGGCTTTATTACTTCTTCAATACCATTATGCTTCCTCCTCCTTTCTATTCTCTGCATGGATATGTTGTGGAGAGTTCTCAGCATAATGACATTTCTTTTGTCACGCCATGCAAGAACAAGTACATCATCAGCGTGGCGGAATGATTGCACTTCATGCTTTTTCAGTTTCAAGTTCTGCTTTTTCACTTGCAGTGGCAAACCTTGGTGATTGCCCATGACAGTACCAGTCAAGTGCATCTTGAGTTTTTTCAGTTCTAGGGCCAACAACAGACCTGTATAGTACCTGTCAGTAAATATATGAAACCCACAACCTGGATTGTTTGCAGCCAGTTTGTCTGCCATGTGCAGCACTGTTCTGCTAGTGAATGGTAAATCTGGTCTCGTAAGGTTTGCTGTTGTCAATGCTCCATAGTATGGTTCAAAACAATACACAAACCCTGACCTTGACTCAGCTAGAACAAAGACATTCAGGTGGTTTTAGCTGGTTGATTCACTTGAAGCTAACTCTCCCTTTGAAAGCCACTGTACTCTCATCCACACTCGCCTCAAAAGCAGGCACAAAATATTCCATGAATTTGTTTTGAAGATAAGAGACAATGTTTTTTACTTTGTCTAACCTTGATCTATTTCTGGCATCTGGGTTTGGTGGGGAAACATGAAATACCCAAAACAATTGCATGAAACAAACTCTCAAAAAAACATCTGCTTCAAAATCTACTTCTGAGAAAAAATCCTGTAGGGTAGCTTTTGGATTCAGAGCCATATTTAGGATGACACCTAGAAAAGCCTTCATTTCAGGTGGTGAATGCCATATTGACCTTGCTGGTAATGGCTGTTTCTGTTGTATTTTATTGTGAGCATATTTATTTGTTTCGTCAACTATTTCTTGAATAATAGCGCCAGAAAAAAATAACTGGAAAAAATCTAGAACACTTTCTGGCTTTTGAGGTCCAGCTGGCTCTTGGTAGCCTGATGATTTTGTGTATTGATACTGAGTAAAATCAGACTGGTTTTCATATGGAATCCAGGTACTATCAGGTACGCCATGAGGTCTTGGATGGACAGAATCATTTTCACTTTCATCAGAATCACTTATATTTTCTTGGGTAGGCAAAACATCAGAACTGTTTTCTCTACATTCTGAATCTTCGTCTGAAGACAATTCTTCTGTAACTAAACTACTTTCTAGATGTTTACTTCTACGATTTGAACTCCCGACTATGTTACTCGCCCGTGTAAGCATTTTTGTGGCCTTATTATGCTACATATAATAGTATTTACTGTTCAAAGGCATTTACAAATGTAGTTACGCACGTAATTTTATTTTCCGTGACAAACGAAAAACAATAACATTACATGCCCAGTAACTTGCAGTGATAATAATAATGTTTGCATAGTTTGTAACGAAATAAATAACAAAAAAGGTTATTTCATCCATAAAACAACTATCTAGAAACGTTACCTTTCATTCAAAGCAGCTATATAATGTTTTATAAACACAACAACTTGATAACAAAAGCAGCGAACAAATAACAAACGAATAAATATCACCGGAACATGTACACAGTGCCGCGAATACGTTTATCGAAACACAATTGATATTTCCAGCGCTGTGGTGGCGATTCTTCAAACTACACACACGTAGCTTCCAAGGAGAAACAACAGAGCGCAGCACACGGCTGTTGACGATGTCTCACCACATCCGACAAACGAGTAATACGCATGTCAAAAACTTGTCGGACCAGGTCCGACATGCGACTACAAAGGCAAAATACTGTTGTCAGACACAAGATGAAAGGGCTAAAAAATTTTTTTAAAATTTAATTAAAAATTTAATTAAAAAACTTAATCAAAAATAAATAATTTTTGGAAATGCATTATTTAAAAGTCTAATGAAATTTTTTTCTATTAAAATAGAGATAACAAAAATGGAGAATGCTTTAGAAAATGTGAGATGTGAAAAATGTATGTATTATAATCCAAAACATAAAAAAAAAGAAATGAAAAAAGTAGAATTCATGAAGGTTTTCTACCATTACCTAAAAGAGTCCCAAGAAGAAAATCCCAAGAGATAAAAATTAAATGTGATATTTGTGAAAGTTGTTATAAACTTTGTTGTAAAGAAAATAATTTAAATGCCAAAAAACGTAAAAATAATATAAAAGTGTTGTTTTGTGAAAAAGATGACTGCAAAGTTTAGTACAAAATTAAGAATAAAAAAGTCATGAAAAAAGTAGAATTCATAAGTTAAATCCATTAGTTAAAATTAATATACCAAAAAATTATTCAGAAAATAATCTAAAAGGTAAATGTGAAAAAATTATTGCAAAATGTGAAATTTGTGAAGAAACTTATAACCAGTAATATAAAAAATTTCACAAGAAATTTAATAAAACAAATTGGAAATCTATTGGAAAAGAAAATGTTAAGATGTGAAATTTGTGGAGAAACTTATCACCATTCATTAAAAAAAACCTGAATCAAGTAGAAAAGAAAACATTTTGAAGCAGAAAATAAAATAAAATAGTTGACAAGACTATGAAATATATGTTAGGAGAATAGCATTTGAAAGTTGATTAAAAACTTATGGTATTAGAAATAAATGTGATGAAATAGATCAAAAAATATTTGTTAATGATATAAAATAAATTATAATAAACAAAATAGGCAATGAACTAAAAGAAAAAAGGATTAAAAGTAAATTTAATAATTTTCACTAATCATAAAAGAATTGGTGAAAATAAAGAATTTAATAAAAATTGCTTTTAAAACTAAACATAAAATTACTTCAAAACATCTAATTTATAAGAATATTATAAGGGGGTAAATATAAAATTTTAACTGAATGGAAGAATTTTAAAATAAAGAAGGATCTGGGTGGCAACTAGACAAAATATTTTAGATAGAATTAAGAATATATAAATATAATCCACTAAAAGGAGGTTGATTTACCAGAAAATACTAAACATGAAAAATGTTTTTACTGTAAAATTTATCAGGTCTGTATTCCACAGATGTTCATCCTAAAGAGTTAATAATTATAAAATATTTGGAAAAAAATTCAATGATGCTTTTAAAGATTTAGAATTTCCAATGAAATGAGATACAATTCCTTTATTTGAAAAATTAACAGGAATTCTATTAATGTTTATGGATATGAAGGAATAAAAGATAAAGAAAAAATTAAGAAACTAGTAATGATGGAACTGTTAATGAAGGAACTAATAATGATGAAACTGATAATATAAAATAAGAAAAGAAACATGAACCAGAACAAATATTTCCAAATTAACTATTATGAAAAATAAAACTGAAAAGCATGTTAATCTTTTATATATTAAAAATCTAAACAATGATCACTATTGCTGGATAAAAGATATTTCTAGACTGATTAGATCACAATATTCAAATCAAACAATAAAAAAAAAGGCCTTTGTGATTGGATTTTACTATATTTTCCTATTAAAAAAATTTAATATATATGAATAAGATTATAAAAATAATGAAAGTGTTGAAATAGAACTTGCAACTGAAAAATATATAATATTAAACTTTAAAAATTGTAATCATTATTATACTATTTATGCTGATTTTGAATGTTTGTTACAAAAAATACAAACCGGTTAACCAAATCCTGGAAAATCATATACAAAGGCTTACCAAAAACATAAACCTGATAGGTTAAATTGTTATATAAAATATCAAAATAATTATTACAAACCCCCAGTATCTTATAATGGACCAGAGACACCAAGAGTTTTTATAAAAATGTTAGTGAAGGAATCAAAAAAATCTTTAAAAAATGTATGAATAATAATACCAATGATTCCATTAACTAAAAAGGAAGAAAATTACTAGTATAAAAATTCAACATATTGCCATATTTGTGAAAAACCACCATTTTTATAGAGAATGAGGATTGGGAGGAAACAGAAGTAAAAGATTCAGTAATGTATCGCAATTTTTTGACTGGAAAATTTAGAGGTGCAGCCCATAAAAACTGTAATTTAAATTATCATCCTAATTTTATTTCTGTTTACATTCATAATTTATCTGGATGTGACACTCATTTATTTATAAAAGAACTTGGAGTATATGAAAATGAAAACAGAATTGATTTGATTCCAAACAATGAAGAAAAATATATTTATTTTTCAAAACATGTGAAAGAAGGAGTAAATGTTACTAATATTTCAGATGAAAATTATTAATTTGGCAAAAAATTTTTGAATAAATTTAATATAAAAAATTGTAGAGAATATACAGAATTACGAAACAAATTTGATGTTTTATTGCTAGGTGATATATTTGAAAATTTTAGAGATGTTTGTTTAAAAACTTGTAAATTGGATCCTTCTTGGTATTTTACAGCCCCATGATTGGCTTGGGATGCCATGTTAAAACATTCAAAAATAAAATTAGAAATATTAACTGATTATGATTAAAAATTAATATTTGAAAAAAGAATTATGGGTGGAATCTCCCAATGTTGTAAAAGATATGCCAAAATGAATAATAAATATATGGAAAATTATAATCCTAAAATTGAAATCGATTCTAATCTTCATTATTTAGATGCAAATAGTTTATATGACTGGGGCATGAGTCAATATTTACCTTTCGGGGTTTTTGAATATATGACTTGTATACTCTACAATTGAGATCATTGGGATGAACAATTAATGAATATTAAAATGATTATAAATTTGGTTATATTTTAGAAGTAGAGTTAGATTATCCTAAAGAATTACACCATTTTCATAAAGATATTCCGTTAACCCCTGAAAATAAAAAACCTCCAGGTTCTAAAACAAAAAAAAAAAATATTAACTACTGGTACATTACGTGGTTAAGAAAAATATGTTCGCTATAAAAATTTGAAACAATACTTATCTTTGGGAATGAAATTTAAAAAAAAAATCCTTAGAATAATAACATTTAAACAATCAGATAGGATGAAATCCTATATTGATTTAAATACAGAAATGAGAACAGAAGTTACAAATAGTTTTGAAAAAGATTTCTATAAATTATAGTTCAGTCTTTCGAAAAACAATGGAAAATATTAAAAATAGGGTTAATATCTGATTATATACCAATTCTAAACAGTTAGAGAAATTAATCGCAAAACAATTTTTTAAAGGTAGAACTTTCTTTAGCAGAACTTTGGCTTTAATTCATTTGAATAAAACTACATTATTTTTTAGTAAGTCAGTTTATGTTGGAATGACGATATTAGATTTATCAAAAACTTTAATGTAAGATTTTCATTATAATGTTATGAAACCAAAATATGGGGATAATATTGAAATGTGTTACGTGGATTCTGATTCACTTATTTGTTATACATAAACAAATGATTTTTATGAAGATATGAAAGAAATTGTTCAAAATTTTGATACTTCAGATTATGAAGAAGATAATAAATATAATATTCCACAAATAAACATAGAAGTTATTGTTAAAATGGATGAAAATAATGGAAAAATAATGGAAGAATTTATTGTTTTGAAATCTAAAAACATTGAAGGTGATGTAAAGAAAAGGGCCAAAGAATTTAAAAACCTGTGTAATTAAATATGAAATAACATTTGATGATTATAAAAATTGTTTATTCAAAGAAGAAATACTGTATAAAAATATGAATCTAATAAGAAGTAAAAACACAATTTCTTTTCAATAGAATCCAGGAAAAGAGCCTTATGTCCTGAAGACGATAAAATATTTATTCTGAAAAAGGCAATTAGTACTGTACCCTGGGGTCTTTATGAAATTGAAGATATTAAAAAGTATATATATTAAAATATAATAATATTAAAAAAATATAAATTATTTAAATTTTAATTAAACCAAATGTTTTCAATTCTCTAGCTATATTTTAAATTGCCTGGTTTTTTTTTCCACCCATTAAAATTGAATGTTGATCAATTAAATCACCAATACTTTTATAGAAGGTGTGGGTTGAATCTTTAAATATTTTATAAACATTCATAATTTCCTTTTTTTCTAAATCACAAAATAATTAAAATAATGTTTTATGTTCAAATCTTTGTATTAATTCTGAAGGAGATAAAATACTTCCTAATAATTCAGAACAATTAGTATTTGCCTCTTCTAAGGATGGTTTAAAGGTAATTAAATTATTACAATTTCTTTTACAAGACATTTAAATTTTAGTACAGTATATCTTATTAAAAAGAATATTTATATTTTTCCTAGAGTACTGGCTGAAAATAAATGAATTAATGTTTTTGTATCTTCTTCATTCATAACACCGAGCATATCATCAATAATAATAATAATAATTTCTTTATATTCAGAATTATTCAAATAATTGAAGTGTTCATTTCTAAAATAAGAAATTGAATTAGATAAATTAATTAAATGAAAATGATTATATTTTTTATGTATGTCTTCTATAAATTTTTGATAAAATTATTGTTCAATAATTTAAGTACAAATTTGTAGTCTAATTTTTATTCAGTCTTTTTTAGTAAATTTCAAATATTTTTAGCACTATATTTAATACCAGATTAGTTTTCCCACATCTGGAGGAACCATTGACAGTACAACTAAAAACATTTGGAAAATAAGAAAGTTTACTAGGTTCTTCTTTAGTTTTATATTATTATTAAGAATCAAATCACCAAGAGAAAAAAAATTCGGTTTAATCATTATAAATATAACTGTAACTATAAAAAATCTTCAATTGTGTTATTGTTGGGTGAAAGTTTTAATTTTAAGCTATAATGATTAGTTTTGTTAATATTAGTTAAAATAATATAATAAATTGGTTCTTTAATAAATTCAACATATGACAAAACTGCCATAATTTTTTCATGTTTTTCAGTTGAAACAAAACCGTAGGAATAATCAACAAAACGTAAATATAATTTGTAATAATGTTCTAATTCACATTCATCACAATCAATTCTTGGAATAATTTCGTTATTAATCATTAATTTAATTGAATCAGCCCCACTAACAATTTCAATATTTTCATTTTAAAAAAAATAAGGGCCTATCTATAGTAGAATGACAATTTAAATTACCTTTTTTTGCAGTAATCATATGCTCAATACTTGTTGAAAGGGAAAAAATTTTATTTAATTACTTCTGAATCAGATTTAAGTTCATTTATACATAATAATTGGGGAATTTTAAGAATTATGGATGTAATATGATAATCAAAATCCAAAATTTCATTAAGAGAAGTAAAAACATAAGTATTATTTTTTTTAAGATGAATGTTAAATTTTTTGTGATCAGCATCAACATAATTTTTGCCTTTAAATTTGGAGAGTACAAATCTCAATGGAATATTAAAAATTATATTTCCAGTTGATTCGTTAGCCGAACAAGGAATATTTTTAGATCCATAAATTTTAGCTGTTGGGTCATTTTAAAGTGGGTAATGGCTCCTTATATATTCAAAAATATGATTTTGTACTGTGAATTTTTGTTTGTTTGATAATAACAAACATTATTAAAGAAATTTTTTGAATGACTAAATAGGAATATTAAATGGAATTGCTCCAACGGACCCCTTTTTCTTAATATTGTAATACATTTTTATTACTTAACTTGATTTTAAAAAATTGACTGGACCATAGGTTTGAAATCAAAATTAACTATTCTAGTTTTTTGTTTTAGATAAATAATTATGGTTGGTTAGGTCTGCAAAATAATAATCCGTTTAATTAAAAAAATGTTTGTAATAAATGGATGTAAATAGTAGTCAGGATTATAATTATTTTTCAAAATATAGCAGAAATTTTAAATTTAATTTACTTTGGTCAAGTTGATGAATAATGACTCAAGCAGTGGCACTTAAAGCATTTTCATTAAATCATTTTATTAAAAATATTGAGAATGATTTTATTATTCAGATCTAAGAAGTTAAACAAACTAAAATAACATTTATAGGAAAAAGTAGAGAAACAGAAAAAATATGTAAAATTAGGTTAAATGAAGGAAACTTTTAATTGGATGATGTTTTGGGATTAATTAAGATTTCTTTATCTGAAAGTGAAAAAACTAAAAATGATCACATTTGTTTTTGTATCAACAAACATGAATAAAAAATGTATGTAATAAATATAATAAAATATTATATTTATCTTAATATAATGGCCAGGGTTTTTTAAAATTGGCATTTGAAATTTTACCTAATACCAGCATTAAAGCTAATGAAATTTTTGAAATTATTAAATCAAGATGTTTTTTATATTAGGGTTTATGAGATAAGATCTGGAGTTTTTTGAAATATTGATGCAATTAATGATACAAAAGGAGAAGTTCATCATATTTCCTCACTAACATTTCATTATGGAATGCCTAAAATTGAAATAATAACTAAACCAAAATTCTGTTATTTTCTAAAGCCAATGATTTGGGATGTTTGAAATTTCAATTACTGATGATTATGGAAAAGAGGTTCAAAATATTCTGTTATTATTATAATATTTTATAACTTCTTCTGCAGTTTAAGAATTTTTTATTTTTATAAATGAGATATGATTATATTCGTGGTTTGTTTTTAATTTTTTGTTTTGAAAATAATATTAATTTTGAACATTCCATATCTTTTTATGAAAAATATAGTAATCCTGAAGAATTTTAAAGTAATAATGTAAAACTTAAAAATATGAAATAAATAATCTTAAATCTTCAAAATTAAAACTTGTTGATCAAATTTAAGATAAAAATTAAACAAATAAATCAAATAAAGAAGTTAAAATTTTAAAACTGAAAAACAAAAAATTTAGATCAAATGAATGTAACAATCAAAGAATTAATACTTTAAATAATGATTATTCACAATTACAAAAAACAGTTAAAGAATTAAATATAAAAATTGTTTCACAAAATGTTAGAAATAATAAAATTTATTCTGAGAAATAAGTAAATGGTCTTAAATCTGATAAACAAAATCTTTTAGACCAAATTAAAAACAAATATGAAACAATAATTAATTCAAAGAAATAAATAATCTTAAAACTGAAAAACAAAGTCTTTTAGATCAAATTAAGGATAAAGATGGATTAAAAAACTCTTAGTCAAATTTAGAAAGATCTAATTGTGAATTAAAAAATACTTATTAAAATTTAAAAAGAAACAATGAAGAATTAAAAAAAAATTCTTGAAAGGAAGATGAAACAATAAAAAAATAATAAAATTAATTTTGAGAAACAAAAAATGTTAGATCAAATTAAAGATAAATATGAAATAATAAATATTTATAGTATAGAAATAAATAGTCTTAAAACAGAAAAACAAGAACTAGGTAAATGTATTACTGAACAAAAATTAACTATTACAAAATATAAAACAGAATATACTGAATCATTAAAGGAAATTAAATTGAGAGATGATAAAAAAAAAAAAATACAAACTAATGAAATTAGTAAATACAAAAAAGAAATTGATACATATGATGAAGAGGCTGGTGAATATAAAAACAAATAATTATTGATAATTTAATTTATATTTGTGATCATATTGATGAATAAATACAAAAGAATTGCTTAAAATATAATTAAAACATTTCACAAGGAAAAAAAAAAAGGTTCAATCTGCGCTACCATCAGATGATCAAAATATATTTTTTAGTACATTATAGTTGTGTTCTAAAAAATTTTATAAATTATGATTGCATTCTAAAATTTTATAATTTTTATTGTATGGAAATTGTTTTCAGTTAACTTTTAAATTGATTTACAATATCTAAATATGATAATGATTGTATTGGACATTTTATATTAAATAAAAAAAAAACATCAAATTGGCCTGCTTTAGTTTATGTTTTGTAAATTCACTGAATTCATAGTAAGTTGTATGTTTAAATTAATATAACATTTAATTTGTATATCTAATAACTGAATTTAAGTTTTGAAGTAAATCTGGAAAATTTCTTGAAAACAATCCAAAAGTTTTTACCCTATAAGAACATTCACCGAGTTAAAGAAAGTATATTTCATGATAAAATATAAAAGTACGTCCAAAATATGTATTTATAACACCTTTTAGTTTTTAATTTTGTGGTATACCTAAATCACCTTTTAGTTTTTAATTTTGTGGTATACCTAAATCATTAATATTTTTTAGATAATTTGGTCAAGTTGCAAACTAGGGTAATCAATAAGGTATACAGCATGGTCAATAAACACTACAATAAATTAAAATAAAGCCATCAAAATTTCCTGGTAAAAATGTAACCAATTAGCAATCAACTCAGGTTCACTAACTACTTAATTTATAAAACCGTAAGTCCAAACATGTTTTTTGTAAAAAAAAAAAATGTAAATTATTTTATTAACTATCAAAAATGAAGTAAATTTTTTAATCACATAAATCTATTTCTATTGTAGTTATTATTGGTGATGCTGTTCTTTTTGTAGATTCAATAGTTGATTTACTATAAAATTTTTGTATAGCTAAAATATCATTGTTTTGTAATTCTATTAAATTTGAGGAATAAATTAGGTACATGACTGATCATAAACATTTGAATGTATTCCTTAAAGTATGTCCAATTTCATGTAATAACACACTAAAAAGATTTGATTTTTCATCAAATGTGTCTTTGTCTTTATAATACAAATTTTCACCAGCATTCATATGAATTTCAACTGATGAATTATCTAATTTTGGGGCATGTTTTCCCCCTTTTCCATCAACATTATACTTACATAATTGTTAAATTTTATGAAATGTGTTACTCCTTATAATCTACTGTATCTTCAGGTTTTATTAATATTTTAAAATTATAACTATCACATAATTCAGCCAATGCAACCCACTGATTAAAAGTTAAATTTAAATTTTTTAAACTTTTTTTAAAATCATGTTAAACAAGTTTTTTACTTCAAATTCCTTTATATATATTTTTTTTTCTTCTTTTTCTTTAATACCTAAACCAAGCTTTTGTTTAACATCCTTTATTGTTGAAACTAAACTGAATTCAATTTTTCTTTTAAATTATAGGGGAATTAAATATTTGGCTAGTTTTATTTTGTAATACTTTATAAACTTTATGTCTACCCATAATATCTTTATTTTCTTAGTAATCAATATCATGTAATAATACAGCCTCATTAACTTAATTTACTGGAATTTTATCGTTTTCAATATTTAATAATAAATTAGTTCCAGGGCCAGTATAATTATGTCCAGGTAATTAAAATTGAAATGGTAATTAATTTATCCAATTATCTGTATTGTGTGATGTCGTGACTGACCTTAAAATACTAAGCAGCAGCGGCGGTTACACAATCCAGTATGTTTTGGTTTAGTTTGTGCTGGAAGTCTGCCTATCATTCTCATTACTGTGTTGTGAATTTTTGTTACTAGTGAACACAGTTGTGTTGTTTTCTACCTGTGATACACATGTTTATAATTTTTTAAGTTGTGTACCAAATGTAGCTTGTGTGTGTTAAATATCTGAAGCCAACTTTAGTGAAGTGTTGTCTAGCTTTTCCTGCACCAGTTTTAATTCATAGTTTACGTGACCATAGTTTGTATTAGCTGCAGTCAACTTTGAGTCAACTTGCACCTTTAGCTGTTGGAAACTATCTCTCAGTTGTTCTACTGCATTTTCATGATTCGTTTGTGCTATCTGTAAGTTGTGGACATCGGTACACAATTCTGATGTGGTGATTTTCATTTGAACTGTCATAATTTTGACTTGACACAGTTCATTCTGAAATTCTGGGATAGTTTTAGACTTACTCTAGTTTTTGTGGCTGACTCTCTAGTTTCGCATCCTGAATATCAAGACTGTGTTCAAAAAGTGTAGCTTGTTCATCTAATTTGTTGTTCAACTAATTTGTCGTTCATTTGCAGTAGCATCAGCTGCATAAAATTACACATGTCTGATCACAAACGATTGGTTGCAGCCTCTGTATGATCCACGGACGTAACTAAATTAGCTGTATCAGTTACTGATGCGCTAAGTCAGGGATATTGCTGATAGCTAACGTCAGGTATATTGCTGATAACTCCTGTTTGGAATCGTAATTACTCAATGTAGATGTGACTTTACACTAAACCTTATCCTCTTCTTTGCTATAAGTGTGGCTAGTTGCACTCATTGTTCAACCGTTATCAGTAGTACTATATGTAACATCGGAGATATTCCATAGTGAGCTCTTAAGAAAGTATTAATTTCTCTCTCATTCACCGTCCATTCTAGCCTATTTTATTTCTTGGTATTCAAGACAAAAAAATAATATGTTAATGACAGCTATATTTCTCTTCCAGTAATTTTTTTATTTTTATTAAAACTTTTCAGAAAATTTTTGTTTGACAAAACTCAATGATTAGCTATTTCCTGGCCTTGCCCGTTTCTTTCATTCATTACATACAAAACAATGTTTTGTTGAAATAACATAGTACATTTTGTTTAACATTCACTGGCAATACAATGAGACTTCTCAGTATGTAACCTCTGGGTTTATTAACTCGAAAGAGAAAAAAAAGCCACTACTTCATTTTAATAAATATGGCTTTTGTGATGGTGATATATATAAAAAAAAACTTAAGCTCTCATGCAGGAGAGGAAAAAATTCTATGGGAGCAATTCATTCATTGAACTGACAGCAGGCTTGCATATTTCCATGGCGTAATGTTATTATTGCATTCTCTAAACTCGGTCAAAGTGAGGTTGTATTTGCTCACCAGAGCCACTAGTTATTACGGAGGCATCTGCATGGTTAGCAGAGATATCAACTCCATTTCTGACATTTCTGGAGTTAGTGCCTGCTCCGCTTGTATGTAGCACTTATATGCTCGTCGACCTTCTTCTCCCCCTTTGGGTCGTACCATTAGGCATGGCGCAAGAATCATACTAGACCTTGAGTATGAGGTCTGCGGAATTGTTTTACGAATTTTTCTCTAAATTTGCTGTAATTCTTAGTGTTTGGTTTTTCAACCTCTCACCAATAATTTACAGAATTTTTCAGTGAGAAGCTAAGATAGAGCAAATGGTCTTGGTCGCTTAAATTGAATATCTCAGCATTCTCCTCATAACTTCTCTTGTTTTCGGAGTTCACGAATTTCTGTACAACCTTGCTGGGCTATTGTATCGGGTGATGTAATAACGCAGCAATATTGGTGACTGGTGCTATTCCATTGACCTCTGACGTAACTAGTGGTACGTTAATTACTTCTGTATCTGACAACGTAGCCTTTAGTAATCTTTCACCAGTCGATTCTGCCGTCTGTGATGATAACTCTCTTACGTGTCTTACGTTACTTATGTGTTTAGGCTAATCAAACAAGATATAGTAATCCATTGATTTATTAACTGTTTTTAATTTACGAGTAATTTCGTCCTCATCTTTGTTACAGATGTTTGAATTAATTCTTGGATGCTTTACACAAGTCAGTCATAACCTGATGCTTTTCTTTGTACTGATTCTGTGACTGAGCCTGTACATCACCATTTATACTACCCCTACATAGCTATATGTGTATCGATTGAGCCTGAACATCATGATTTATTCTACCCCTGCATAGCAATATGTGTATCGATTGAGCCTGAACATCATGATTTATACTACCCTGCTCCGCAATATGTGTATCGACCGAGCCTGAACATCGTGATTTATACTACCCTGGTCTACAATATGTGTATCGATTGAGCCTGAGCATCATGATTTATACTACCCTGCTCAGCAATATGCTTATTGATTGAGCCTGAACATCATGATTTATATTACCCTATTCTGCAATGTGTGTATCGATTGAGCCTGGACATCATGATTTATACTACCCTGCTCAGCAATATGTGTATCGACCGAGTCTGAACATCATTATTTATAATACCCTGCTCAGCAGTGTGTATATCGATTCAGCCTGAACATCATGAGTTATTCTACCCCTGCATAGCAATATGTGTATTGATTGAGCCTGAACATCATGATTTATACTACGCTGCTCATCAGTATCTATATCTATTGAGCCTGAACATCATGATTTATTCTACCCCTGCATAGCAATATGTTTATTGATTGAGCCTGAACATCATGATTTATACTACCCTACTCAGCAATATGTGTATCGACCGAGTCTGAACATCATGATTCATACTACCCAACTCAGCGATATGTGTACCAATTGAGCCTGAACATCATGATTTATACTACCCTGCTCATCAGTATCTATATCTATTGAGTCTGAACATCATGATTAATTCTACCCCTGCATAGCAATATGTGTATTGATTGAGCCTGAACATCATGATTTATTCTACCCCTGCATAGCAATATGTTTATCGATTGAGCCTGAACATCATGATTTATACTACCCTACTCAGCAATATGTGTATCGACCGAGTCTGAACATCATGATTCATACTACCCAACTCAGCGATATGTGTACCAATTGAGCCTGAACATCATGATTTATACTACCCTGCTCATCAGTATCTATATCTATTGAGTCTGAA
>PNEQ01132495.1:0-23937 GCA_003012365.1 Medauroidea extradentata | reverse complement strand
ACAATGTAGCAAAACATTTGAATGATGCTTGGGAATTGGAAGACGGAATCGAAAATGGTGTGGCTGAAGAAAATGTACCTCTATATAATTTAGATCGGAATGAAGTTATAAATAGACGACGTGGTCAGACAAAACGATTAGAAATTAGTAATAATCTGATGATGTAACTACACATCTTTGACATGGAAATAAAGTTAATTCTATAATCCTATTTCCTTTACTCCAATTGCAATCGCATATGTGAAAAAAATAAAATAAAAAAGTAATAACAAATATATACAAAACAAACATACATATTTTTTAATAAGTATGTCACATGTGCGCATGTGTGTGCATAGGCCTACAGTATGTCAGGTTTAACATGGTCTGCTGGAAAAGCAATTGGTCATACCATACCCGACAAACTGTGTACAGCTGTGTACGTGACGTACGTCACGTGACTGTGTACGTGACGTATATTACATACTTATTTCATTGTTTATTTTTGTTTTGTATTTATTTTATTAATATTTTTATCTATTATTTTATTTGTTTACAGAAAAGGAATATTTCAGGAAAGGAAACAGGATACAATTTATTTCAACACCACATATTCTTTTAAGACATCGTCTTCTTCCACCACAACGCGTTGCTCAACGGACTCCGTTCGTCTGTGTTGTGCAGCTCTTAGGTTCAACTCCGTTATCATCAGTTGTTCACGTTCAGCCCGAAGTCTTGTTAACCTAATTTGTTCAAGTAACAATAGACGCTGCAGCTCACCAGTTGTCAACTTTGACGTCTCTTCAGTTTCAGCTGAGAGTTTCAATTCCTTAACTTTTTTCAACTTCGTCGCATCGCTCTTACGTATGCAGGTCACTGGTGTGATGGGCTGGTTTGATGCTAACATGTCAACGGGGTCATCTTCGTCGTCCCTATTCTCATTCTCCTCATTGAGTTTAGGCAATGGCGACGTAGAACTTGCTCCCAATCCAACGCATGAAGCCCCAGGTATTTTGCAATAAATTGGGTTCTCGTTTGAATCGCAAATTTTTAGGAAATCCGCCTCCCATGACAACAATGTTATTGGTTTATTTCCAGTTGCGTTGACATCAGTTTTTTTCTTGACCGCGGTTTTCATATTGTTCAATAGCTTTTTTAACTGTCCAACACTAGTTTGCTTCCCAACGTTTTTCGAAAACTGGTCGGCTAAACATCCCCATGCCTTCCCTTTAGCAGATGCAACGTTAGGCAACATGGATTTATTTAGCACAACACGAAAGTCTTGCAATAACGCTACAAAAATAGCTCTATTGTCACAACCGGACGTCACACAACTTTCATCCATAGCTGCAAGAGGACAAAAACATACGGGAACGACAAGTGACTTGTGAGTATTGACGGGGAGTCAAGTTGGTTTAGCGGCGAAAACAGAACAGGTCACAACAGGAAATGATGCGTAGTAGTCTGTGTGGCGCTACAAGTATTAACTTGCCTTTCTTGTGAATTCAGTTGTCTCGCGAGTAAATACTTGCTAGTATACCCTCGGGTTGGCGAGTACACGGTCACAAGTAAACTCGACGCTTTGTTCACGTCGGTTTACTTGGAGTTTAAATACTCGTTACACTTTACTTGTAAGTAAATACTCGTCGTACTCGTTTTTATTCACACCGCCCAATATCCTACAACAAGTACCCGTCGCGTCGCAGTTCAACTGGGCGCTTCGTAAGCCACGATATGGAGAGTTTGGAACCGAAGCAGGCCTCCATCCGTACCATAAAACCAAAGTCCAGACGTTAAACCACGCGGACTATCCCCTCAGAATACAATTCAATATTTTCTTGAGCGATGTCAACAACAGCCTGATTTTCCATCTGTAGTATTGTTTACTGATGAAGCCACGTTTAATCAGAACGGCACGTTTAACTCTAAAAACAACATTCATTGGTCTGATCAAAACCCGTGTAATTCACGAACACGGGCGACAAGACAGGTTGAAGGTCAATTTATGGGCTGGCATTTTAGGGGGTCAAATTATTGGACCGTACATCTTACCCCAAACTTTAACTGCACATAACTATGGAATATTTTTGAGAGAGGCACTTCCACTGCTCCTTGAAGACGTCCCGCTTGAAGTGCGGGCTAACATGTGGTATCAACACGACGGTGCCCCAGCTCACATGCAATACGTACGCGAAATTATCTAAATCAGTTATTTCCAAACAAGTGGATTGGCAGTTTTGGTATAATACCCTGGCCGGCCAGATTCCCGGATTTAAATCCGTTAGACAATAAATTTTGTGCACGATTAAAAGAATTGGTCTACAGCACACCAGTTATGGATGAGGAAGACCTTATTGCCCGCATAGCTGAATCAGTCTTGGTTATGCAAACAGACGATGGCATTCGTACAACCGTACAGGAAGAAATGATGAAACGATGCCAAGCTTGCATTTAAGCAAATGGGACGAACTTTGAACAGCTGTTGTCATAAAAGATATCACACGTACTTAAAGCAGGTGTCATTTATCCAAGACCCGTTTAGCTTAACGCAGTTATTTCTCGTGTAGAGGACATCCTGTAACCATTTACAATGTGCAAATAAAATTACTTTTCTGTACTGTACAGGGCTGATTTACTTGGATAGCGTCACGTGGCTGCGGTGAGCGTGTGACCTAGAATTCAATTTCGTAAACCACTTTTGGGGTATTTCCCGACTTTTCAGACCCCAAGTGTCCTATATCAAAGGAAGAGTCTCGATGTCATCTATGTCACTATGGAAGGCTTTAAACTTACTTATGAATTATCCTTTATATACATATATACATACACATACATAATTTCTTATTTTGCCGTTGGTCTATACGTGTTCCTTTCTTAGCCACCGCACTAAATCGCCCACGCAAACATTTAGTTCCACTAATGCTAACGTGCGCATACATGCATTCACGACGATTAAACGTTTCACGGGAAATGTCTGGATACAGGCACAACTGTCTTACAGTTTATGCAGTGTACTTACGTCGAGTGTGCATACAAGTGAAATCGTAAAGTAAGGCTGACTGTAAACTATTTGGAGGTTAGTTACCGCAGCTGCTGTTGAAACCCTCCGAGCGTATCTTATATAGAAAGTTCTTTACCACTGAGGACAATAGTACATAAGGTTTTACTTGAGTAAATCTCACTTTTCTTATCAACTTTATTAAAATTTTTAAAAGTTATATGTATTTGCAGTTTTCGCTTAAACTCAAATAACACAAAATAACAAATTTTAAATCATGGTCACCATAATTATGACGTATTGTATTAAATGTTTTGTTTGTTAACATTCCTGCAGAAATTTCCTATGCTTTAAATTATCTTTGTTTTCAATTTAACTGTACATTCAAATACCTGTCAATTGTTAATTTCTATGTAACTGAAGAAGTGGTTGATGTGAAATGTTTTGAAAGTCAAGAACTTTGAGGAAACACCTCGCATGTGTACCTGTGCTGATTTTAAATGAAGTAACTGAACAATAACAAAAAACAAGAAACTAAAGCAAGTAAAATGAAGTAGTCAATACGGAGACAGGAGAGATAAAGACTCGTGTGACAAACACTGTATCAACAGACGTGAACAGTGAGAAGAGGTAGGATGGCATTGGCCCAGCTTTCTATGCTACACATTTATTTTTTAAAACAAATGTCTACGAAATTTACTACAGTACTAACATCCAAACTGCCAGAAGCTAATCTTAACTTTCAATTACAATGTTCGTCACCATCTTGTACTCATTCAAATTTTCAATATTTTTACCTCTCGAAATAATATATTATATTTATTTATTACAGGGCGGATAAAATCGTACTATGAGAAAACCTGCTGAAACTAAAAATGGACTAGTTGTCTTAACTTGCCTTGTCAAATCACAAAATTATGTTAGTTTCAAATTTAAATTCCAGATTCATTTGGTAAAATTAATGAAATAACTTCATCAATTGTTTTTTAACTATCAGTTGTGTCATATTACACATTTAATCTAAGATAAATTTATGAAAAAAATAAATAATAAATAAAATAAAATTTAAATAGATCCAAAATTGTGTCTGTTATTTTATTTTAAATCCCACATAAATGGCTCACGTGAAATATTTTAAACTGGCTGATGTACGAACTGCTTTGCAGTGGAAGACACATGATTTGTAAATATTTAAGTAGGCCCTATTTTTATATTCTTAATCAAGAAAAGTGTATAGATGTTTCGTACCCAAAAGCAAAGTTTAAAGTTGTCATTACATCACTGTGGACAATATATTTTTCATCGTTTAAAAGATAAAACATTCGTTTCACAATAAATAGTTGATAATCTTTTATACACCTCCCACCATCACATTCAGGTTCAATTTCTAGTGAAAATACATCCGATTTTCGCATGTATGAAACATTGCGGACGTTGCTGTTAGCCAATGAGTTTTCTCTAGATACTGACTATTTCGTATGTTTTATTATTTAATTTTTGCCGCTGCTTTTCACTTACCTTACTTCACGTGCACCAATGCGTAAGTTTTTGCTGCAAATCACTTCCCACTCCAATCAGTTTCTTACACACATTCAAAGTTTATTTAGACATGCATTTTTTAATGTCATCTTTACTAGTGTATCGTCAAATAAACGAGGCCGCGGCGGGCGAGTGGTCAGACCCTTTCCTCCCACCAAGGTGATCCGGGTTCAATCCTTGGTGGAGTCAGTCCCAACATGTTTGCAAGTGGGAATCGTGCCGGACGATATCGTTAGTCGGTGGGTTTTCTCGGGGATCTCCCGCTTTCCCCACCCTTCTTATTTCGGCGCCACTACACTGCAGGTCCTCATTCCATGTATTCCTTCAGATTGCAGGGCCGCCAACCGTAAGTGTGCAGTACCCTAGCCCTAGGGTGGCCTCCTCATACAGTACTTATCAAATACGTTGACACTGTGTCCAGCGCGTTGTGCGTTGAGTTTATGAAGCATGTAGTGAATGGGCAGGAGTCGACATTATTTCCTCATGTTTCATTGGTTATAAAGGACAGCAGGTAGCGTTTGTGCTTGTGTTTACAACCAGCTGGTTGATTATGGATATTTACGTATAAGTCGTCTTAACTATAAGGCGCCATGCGCAAGACTTGCACCGTATGACGCTGGACGAAAAAATCTCCTCGTCATAAGCTCCTCGCCATGTGTAATGCGTCTTAACGTTTACGCAAAATAACATGAAGTTGGTACGCCTGACGATTAGAAACTTGTATTGCGACAGGAGTTCAAGAGTATTATTACTTTTTTTTTTGCCAATGAATAAACTACAAGGATTCAGGTCGTTAATTTTTTTTTAAATACTGATGTTTGGTCGTGTTATGATGGAAACTAAATACTACAGTCTAAAAAATAAAGGTATCTAAAACCTAATATATTAATAAAAAGGAATATTCCATACTTATATGGTTAATTAATGTATCTTTCTTTACATTAAACGAACAAAAACTTCAATGTACAATCAATTTTTTTACACAAATATGTTGAAATAAATTATCGTAAGATGTACACAGATTTATTTTTACCTGGTAGACAATATTTTAACATATTAAAAGTGGGTTCGCTGTGAGGTGTCGCTAGCCGTGTGGTTATCATTTTGGACTGCTAATTAGTATTGTTGTAGTTCGAGTGCTAATACAGCCGAATATGTTAACATTATTAATTATATATTTCGTATTGTACGTACGATAGCAAATAAAAAAGTTTTCCAAAATACTAATAAAGCTGTATATTAAATAAGGAATATTTTCTTACATGTAAATGTAATTTATTCTCTTACATGTAATTCGATAAAAGTTAAATTTTTGTGAGAGTAGGTTTTTTAATAATAACAAATATTTTGTATTTGTGATGTGTGTCATGAAATATAGCTCGAGCACAATTCATGAAACTCCGGCGTATTTTGTGCACTTACATTATAACCAGCGAATTTAGTGAACTAATATGCTGAGGCTGTTAAAATTATGCTTTATATACTGTTTTCTTTCTAATTTGAGCGTACCCTTGAGTACGTAACCGAACTGAGATGAACGAAAAGTTGCAACATTTACGTAAGTTCATATATATATATATATATATATATATATATATATATATATATATATATATATATAGTTATGTATTGTTTTTACTGTATGAGCGAATCTTTGTGAAAAAGTCAGTGGTAACAAGCTCGTATCTACATATTTTTGAGAAGTTGTTGGATGTTGGAGTGAGTTTAAAATTTCAATAATTAAGTACGAAAACAATGCCATTGTGATGCTGGTTTTTGATGTTATTAACAGTGATTAATTTTTCACATTGTGGCCACAGTAATACTTACTAACTTGTATGTATGTACTGGACTGGTATTCAAAAGGATATATATATATATATATATATATATATATATATATATATATATATATATATATATATATGTGTGTGTGTGTGTGTGTGTGTGTGTGTGTGTGTGTGTGTGTGTGTGTGTGTGTGTGTGTATAATATTTACAAGCTACAGTTATTTCTGGAGAAGATACATCCTGTACACAACACTGCCGCCTGCTGACTGCATGTGGATGTTTTTGTTACTATACATGTTACACAGATCCTAATTAATATTGATGAAATAATTCCTAAATTTCTGAATTCGGATTCGATCTGATTTCTATTGATGAAAAGTTCTGTACGTTATCCACTCGTACACGACGCACAAACAGTAAACGTAAGCAGTTTTTAAAGTATTTTAAAACTTACTGTAGTGTTCATATTTTATGCAAAGGAAATAATTATTTCCCATTCAACTTAGAAATTAATAACATTACTTTCAGGTAAATTTGCTATTTATAAAGCTTAGCGAAGTGATTACAACTGCTTCTAACATATCAGTGGATAGGAATCATGTGAGACCATCCAATCCTTCTGTGTTATCAGTTCTAGTGTTTTTATATAATTTACACACAAAATTACTTTTATTAGTTGTGAAACGGCTACATTTAGTGAACCTGTGTTCCGTTTATTGTCGGTTATGGTGCAACAACTTAACTGAGGCATAGGTTTTTGGGCGCATGTTATCTGAGACTGTGTTAAGGTTGTTCACGTGCCAAAAATACAAAATTTTATATTTGCTTGGCATAGAGTTAGTTTCACAGACGTTACTTATGACTTCATTTTCCACTTGTAGAAATGTTTTAGCTCACATAGTTTTCCTATAGCGGCATGCCTAAGTCAGAATTTGCAAGTTACAGGAACATAGGTTTAACAAAAACAAAGTGACTTACTCGAATGAAATAATTTACACTGCAGTTAGATATTATGGGCACTGTGCTAAAAGATTTAAAAACACATAACAAGGTTATTTTGTCTTTTATTAAAAATTGCCATAAATGAGTTAAATTTTCGTCACTTTCGGATTTTTTAAAAAGTACAAAGGAATTCCATTCTGTGTTTTTAAGTCTTTAAGCATATTGCCCATTGTGTCTCATTTCAGTGTAAATTATTTCATTCGAGCAAGACACTTGGTTTTTGTAATATATATATATGTTCCTTGAACTTGCAAATTGTGACTTTGACATGCCGCTATGGGAAAACTATGTGAGCTAAACGATTTCTACAAGTGGAACATGTAGTCACAAGTAACGTCTATAAAACTAACACTATGCCAAGCAAATATAAAATTATGAATTTTTGGCACGTGAACAACCTTAAGGCGCCGTTGTCCTAAACATGCCATACGTCATAATACATCTATGGTCGCATTTTGTTATCATGCGTCTTACCCAAGGAACGTTCGTGTTATGACGGCATCAAAACAGATCCGTAATCGACCTGCAACATTTGGTGAAAAGACGGTCGACGATAGTGTTTAAGTTGGTCAACGAATAGTTGTGGTGAATCTATTAATCATGCATGGTCAACGTTCTACAACATTGGACAACCATACTAAGTACTTCAGTTTCGAGTTTTTACGTAAATAAATGTATATTTTTGCAGTAAGTTGCTCATTCTCACAGTCATACTTGACTAGTATTTAATAGTAGCTCAGGTATTACAAACTTACAAACAAGTGTTCTCTTTATTGAATATAATGATAATCGTAGCCATATTTTAGTTAAATAGAATAATTTCTTGTTGTCTATCTTACGGTGATGCAACTTTGCCGTCATCAACGTAACGGAATTACTATGCTGAAAAATGATGTTTCTGCACGTAACTCTGTAGTTATATCGGCAAATTACGTTCCTACCTCGACACAACTGCATCACAGTGCAATTTTAAAATTTCCGCCCGAATAAAGGCAACCCCACCTCCGTGACTAATGTGCGTGTTATCGCTAGATTGTGGAAGCCTGGCACACACGATCCTTAATCATCTAGTCAATTCCTTACTTAATTATGTTCATAAACTTCCATTGAGATATAATAAGAGAATTCCGTGGCAAAACATCGCTGGTGTGTATACACAATCACCGTTTACTGATAAGTTTCGGTAAATAAAGGAGACAAATATATTTGTGATTTTGGTTGGTGTATTCCATAAATTATAACTGCGAATCCCTGCAAAATGTTCTACATACGAGAAACGTGTGTAATTGCCAAGTTAGACCTTATCTTGTATTATTTAGGTGTTGTAAAATCCGACGGTTATGTGTTCAGTAGGAACAAGAATTGTATTTCCATTCAAAGCATATTGGCAACCCTACTTGCATGCGCAATGGCTGAATGGGCTGTACCAGTGAAAGTAATAATGAAATAGTGTCAGGAACAAGCGTAGTTGCGATACACAACATTGCAGTTCTAGTTGTAGTGAATAATGTAAGGGATTCTGTGCAGAATTGTGTTCGTAGCGTACCGGGCGAAATATTCTTACGAGCAGCCTGTTGCTGGTGTTAAAACACAGACAGAGTCTGTACACGTGAGAGGCGGCAGGTAGTGTAGGTGAGTGCGTGCAGGTGCCCCTGGGTGCACAACGACCCGCAGCACAGTAATTGGGCGCCGCTGGGGGTGGTTGTAATTACCGGCGGGTGGCTAGGGAGCCGCAGTGGTCCTGCTACAGCGATCACTGCTTGGACCGCCCCGTCACACACACACACACACACACTACATGCATATCTACCAGGACACACACTTAGCTCACATGTCTATCTCAGTCTCCACGAACATCCTGTTCTGACACACCGCACTCCACGGCACATCTGGGCTTGTTTCTTGCACTGGCCATGGCCGTATCATCTTACCTTTACATCATGTCTTCCTGGCTCACTAGTGTCTTTTATTTGTTGGCCGGAAAGTTTTTATACATACATCGAGGAATGTGTCCTTGGCCTTGAAGGCATTTGTCCTAAAAGATATTTCTGCCCCGTCTTTGCCCTAAAAGTATTTTCTGTGCCGTCGTTTGCCCTTAATTCGTTTGTCTCTGAAGGCGTTTGTCCTAATAAAGCATATTCTCTGAAAAAAAGTCTCTATGTCCATGTGTACAGGTAGTTGTCCTAACGTCATTTACCCATAAATCGTTTGCCACATAGGCGTTTACCTTACAGTTTGGAGCTAATGCGTTTAGGGCAAATGGCGAGTACTCTGTATAGAGCTTCTGTGATACCCACGATAACAGTGTAATATATGTATCTGTGATGCATATGTTGCAGTTCTTAATTTTTATTTAAATAGTTTAGTTTTTTCTCAGTATTTTTTTTGGATTGATTATCTGCTATGATATTTACTCTATGTACTGTAATTTGATTTGTAAACAATTAATCGATTGTGGTCTTAGGTTGAAGATGTGACATTTCATAGAGCAATGGAGGAGTCTAGGTAGTGTTTTATGTGTATTATATCTGGGCAATAAGGGTTTTATCTAAGGAGGTAAGGAGAGTTATTTAGATAGTGGGGTGACGTGACAAGGGAGTTATCTCGGGAGGGCCGTGAAGGGTTCCGGGAACGGGGACAACTTCGCCGCCGAATCCATCCAGGGAACAGGACGTCTGGATCTGCTGGTTGCTGTTGCCCTCAGTCAGACCGGAGAGCTGGGGCCGGCCGACTACCCACGAGTTTTGGTGATGTAGAACCTTCACGTTGCTGTGGTAGGGCCAGCCAGCACCGCCATTCATTGTTTCGGGGCTTGTTGATTTTTCCCCTTAATTCTGCCGACTGGAAGTGCTGCAGTCTGGCTCTGCGACTGGGGTTACTTAGCATGCCAAGGACGTAGGAGCTTCAGATACATGTTTTTTTTCTAATTAAAGTAATTTTGATTTACCAATTCTCCTTGCTCCGCCGCCATCTTGTTGGATTACTACTATTTTTTTAAAGGTATTAACAAATTAAGATACCCACTTCCTGATGTACTATCATATAAATAATTAATTTCTGAATTCATTATGTAATTGTTCCTGATTATTTACTATTAAATATTGTGTGCCGTATAACCATAAGTTCTTTCAGTTTCTTACTAGCGTTTGCTCCTTTAATGTATGGAAACTAATAGCAATTAGGTAACTTTGGCCGGCACGAACCTACACTACACTACACCATCTTGTTTCCCCTGAGAGTTCTAATATAAATATTAGAACAGTTGTCTTTCATTAGTCTTCAGATGTTCTCGTAAGTGATAAAAATGTGGCGTGTTTACAGTTGTTTTCGCTCCATTTCTTCCTACATGTTGCATTCGTTGATGTTTTGCTGAATTGAGCTATTCTAATGAAAACACAATGTTTAATTCGTAGCGTATGATAACACATTTATGACAGTTTTATTATTACAATTACAGTTAAAGAAACATATATACATATTCATACAGTTTATAACATTTTACGAAAACTGGGCTACGTTCTGTTCATTCTCCTAAGCCTTATGTAGGTAATTTCCCATGCAGGGTGTCACGAGATAAAATCTCAACTCTCTACCTGACTATAATAGAAATATTAAATGTTGTTTTTTTGTGATAATTCGGTGGTGCAAGACTATTAATGTGACTATTTGACGCAAGTTAGATAAACATGAGGGTAAACTTCTATGTACCCACATTTCTTTATTTATTAGCGACCAGTATATGTTGTTAATCTGTAAATATGTATAAGTTACCATCTCACAAATAAAGAAGTAAATGTTAACCAATATTTGTATTAATTGATGCAATGAAGAATATTGTGAACTTTCGTCACCTAGTTTCTCACGCACCTAGGCAAATGTGCAGTACATTCATTTGTTTGTGGTTTACGTCTCGGTATTAACCGCTGAACATCGTGTATAATGGACGGGGAATGTTTGTTAGTAGGTGAGCCTTGACTTTGTGTCAAACATTTAATACAACAAATTAAGTTAGCTCAACGGTAACGTTTTGGTCTTCTAATTTATTATATTAATGGTTGAAGTCTCACTTAGTGAACGAAATTAACTCTTTGTACCGTAAAGTACTCTGCCCAATTTCGGGGTAACTTTGCAACCCAAATTTTTATTTTAATTAAAGTTATGCAGTCTCTTACGTTGATAAATATTTTACAACGCACTACTTTAATACTAAGTAATACTTAAGAATAAATGGTTTCTTAAAATGTCCGTATATTATGTAATTAATCAGATGGTGCAAAGTTACCCAGGAGGTGAATAGTAACCCCAGTTTACGGTATATATTTTTCTTTGAACTTTACAAACTGAAGTAAGTTTTCTTTAATTTTTATAAGTGGTGTCTCAGTGTAATGTGAAAATACAAACTTAATTTACATTATAGGCAGAACTCACGTAAAGTTTAGCATGGCCACTTTTCATAACATTAAATATCATCATGCATACGGAATTTCAATTTTTTTCCAGAATAGTAGCCACTGCTTCACTAAATACGGACAAATGTTGTTATTAGTTCTTCATATTAAACTTGAATATATGAACTCGTTCTGTAAACTACGAATTTAAAACTGTTCATCAACATAGCACGAGCAGTGGGAGTTTAACCGGATGTAATTAAATGTAAAATTTTCCTGGAATTTCCATAAAATGCTAATAATTGTTAATTGATTTGTACTTGTCTTCGGCAGTAGTCGAGCTGTTCTTTTAACATGCATATTTGTTAATATTTGATATCGTGTTATTGTCTGTGTGAAATTACCATCGATTGTTGTAACAGAACTTCGGAAATGTAGTTACATTAATTGTCTCCTATACATCATTAAAAAATTGTCAACAAATTGAACTCATAAGCTGTCATGTAGAAGCATCAGCTCTATTCGTTCTGTACAAACATAACTTGCATGTCGGATAAAAACATGTTACAGTATTAACAACAGCATATTATAAAAAAATTGGTATAGGCTGTTCACTTTAAACAATGCATTATGTAATATTTTTAAATAACCAAAAACTGTATTTTATTGGGACTAAGTGTGATAGGTTTTCAGTGTGGTGAAATGCTATATACATATCTGTTTCGTTTTTATGGCCAGCAATATTAATTTTACACTTAATATTTGGTTAAATACATAATTTGCAATATGAATTCTACAATGGTTTTCAGTTTCCTAGTAGTTTTCATATTGAAAATAATAAAGATGAGTGCAAAAACAACACCAGGAACATTTAAATAGCGTTCAAAGGAGAACTGACAAGCTGCAAGGCACCCCTCTCTGTTTTAAACGACCATATTGGACTCTAGAAATAAGCAATGAAGACAACTGTAAAGTTTTAGCAGATCGCTTCAAGGACCTTCTAAATTGTGAAGCCCCTACTAACGAACTCACTTTTGAAACACCAAAATCAAATCCAGATTCAGATCCTCTAACAATGGAAGAAGTTGAACAAACAATTCTCGATTTAAAAAACAACAAAGCTCCAAGATAAGATGGTATAATTGCCGAAATGTGTAAAATACGTGGCAGACAACTCGCTCAGAAAATCCATAAAATTATTGTAGATATCTGGACCAATCAAACAATTCCAGAAAATTGGAAGTGTGCAATAATCCACCCCTTACATAATAAAGGGGATAAGACTGACATAAACATATACAGATGTATTTCTCTACTAGCTGTCACTCATTTTTTTTTTTTTTTTTTTTTTTCAAAATTCTACTCTAGAGACTTGAAGTGCAAACAGATCATTTAACTGGAGAATATCAGGCAGGGTTCAGGAAAGGCAGGTCTTAACCTCAAGACCATCCTACAAATTCGTAAAGGCAGGCGAACGGTGGTTGCTTTTGTGGACTTCAAAAAGGCATATGACTTGATAGACAGACCGACCCTCTTCCGTATACTGGAAGAATTCAAAGTAGACAGAAAAATAAGAGAATTAATTATGCAAACACTAGTAGGCACCACTCCAAATGTTAAATTCTTAGATGAATTGTCTGAATCATGTGATGTTAAAACAGGAGTCCGAAAAGGAGATGGGTTGTCCCCTCTATTGTTTAATCTTGTTCTAGAAAAAGTTATTCGGACCTGGGAAAAAGAAGTTAAAGGAATAACCCTTGGCAGACTATGTGAAAACAAAATTCGTTTACGGTGTTTGGCCTTTGCTGATGGTCTAGCAATCTTGTCAAATAACAGACAGGAAGCAGTTGCATCCATTGAAAAACTTCACGAAATCGCATCCAGAGCAGGACTCCAGATCTCATACCAGAAAACCAATTACATGGAGGGATCTGTTCGGGATCTAGATGGACTACCGATGATAACCTAATTTGGCAAAATGTCTCGAGTGTCTAAATTTAAATACCTGGGAGAAGTCATCCAGGCTTTAGGACTTAATCGTGAAGCAAACAAAGAAAGTATCTCTAAACTACAAAGAGCTTACAGACGTACTTGGGGCTGATATAATAAGACGTCAATATCCATAAATGCTAAATTAAGGCATTTCAAAACTGCAGTCAAGCCTCAAGTGCTATTGGGGGCATATCGTTGATTAAAGATGTAGAAAAGCAAGAAAGAAAATGCTTAAGAAAAAATTTTGGACCAGTTTGTACAGAGGGAATCTGGATGAAAAGAAAAACTCAAGAATTATACCATCACTGGGAAAAAATCACAGATACAATTAAGAAAAGACGTTTGAAACTTTACAGACATATTCTCAGGATGGACAATCAGAGAATGACTAAAATAATTCTTAACCTCCCCTCTGAACGAAAGTTAAAAACAACTTGCTGCTTGAAGTTGGAAGATATGTTCAGGAGGTATCACAGATGACACTATACTAGACAGATCAAAGTTAAGAAAACTAGTTGACAATCACAACTTTGCAGACCACACAAATACTAACGTCAACAAAATCTTGTCAGAAGATCGCAAGAAAAGCCACAGTGAGAAGATGAAAAGATTTTGGGAGAAGAAGAAAAAGGCAATGACATCAGCTAAATAAGTTCAATCGCGCTCCTTATTCGGGCATGACAAAGAAAGAAGAAAACAAAACATTTTAAAGAAAAAATTGAAGCAGTGAACAGAGTGAACAGTCTGTAGTTTGGTGACAGTATATTCACTATATGATACAGCTGAAACATTTCTGTGAGAATGTCAAAGAAACACTAATTGTGCTTGTTTGTGTGGACAGGAGGAAGTACGCTTGCGCGGTATATCTGGCAACAGTGTACACGTCTGATCCTGCCACTAACTCTAGTCTGACGTTACTCGGGGACAATAAATTAGAAATAACTTTGTCCAGACCAAGACTAGACTACTTCTCGACTAACTGGTTGAAGATAACCAACTCACGACAACGAAAAGGCCAAGTATTGTCTTATCTTCCAAAATTATACTGGATATTAACTGCGTTACAACAGTATGAAGAATACATATATAAGCTCTTGAATTACAATAAATGTAGGTTGTTTTAGTGAGGAATGAAAATCCCGCCGTGAAAATATTTTTCCATTATATTTAAGTAGGGTACCAAGGTTGGTACAGTAGTTAGAGCACTCGCCTTCCACCAAGGCGATCCGAGTTCGATTCCTGGCGTGGTCTGTCCCCGGATCTTCGCATGTGGGAATCGTGCCGGACGATGCCGCTGGTCGGCGGGTTTTCTCGGGGATCTCCCGTTTCCTCCGCCCTTTCATTCCGACATTGCTTGATACTCACCACCAGCGCCAAAGACCTAGAAGTTACGTGCTGAACAAAATCTCATCATTATTTCAAGTAACTAATTACCTGAAACATATATGCCGCATTTAAAACAAGTAAAATTTACGTGAATAAAATTAATTTTTTATACTAATTAGAAGTACCTGTTACTAAATATAAAATTTCCACATTACATTTAGTGAATTTTCATACACAAAATTTTGCAGTATCGCTGTTTTATTTTTTTCTTTTTTTGAAGATTGCGTATAAAATTACTTCTTTGGAGAAACAATTCTAGTAGTTGTGTAATAAAATATTTATAGCGGGTATTAGAAATTTCGAGATTAATTAATTCTCTTTTAAAGGTTTCGTTCTTTTCTAACGTTAATTTTATTTTTGACTAATGTTTCATGAAAGAAGGTCTCAAGTTATAAAAAATATCCTAATTAAATAACCTAAGAAGGAACTGAAAATTAATAAATAAGTTTCAGTTTCATATGTATTTGAAACAAAATCTCTATTACTTGTAATTTATTTCTAATTTTCTTAGAGTATATTTTACTTATAAAGAATTTTAGTTTATCATAAATATTTTAAACTTATAGAAACTTAAGATTGCGCGGTAGATAAATAAACGCCGTAAATATCAATTGATTTCTACGCTTTTTTCAAAGCAAATGTGGATAAAATATTCTATGACAATCCTAGATAATAGTATTTGCCAACTTTATGAGTAAATATTTATCTAGAATTACTAATTCGTTACGCGTGATCTCTTGCGCCGCAGTTAAATGTACGAGGTTCCGGCGTCAGAGATTGTACCTCAGAAGTTCGTAACACTGGAAACTATTTTGTCTAAAACGCTAGCTAAAACTATTGTCTAGGATTACCATTTATTAATTTCCGTAAATTGGCTTCGATAAACCTACAATTATAGATTAATGCTTTTAGAGTTGAATTATGTACCACGCCCTCTTAAGCACTATAGAGTTGGTGGATGCATAATAAATATACAGGATATCCTTGAACCACGTTATAGGGAATGCTGAGAAGTATGAAATGTTACAGTACACTTAATGGTCACAGATACTAACAAATGCTGGTAAATCGACACACTGCTAGGTTTGCAGTCGGCGCTCAAGTAGTTACAGCTGTCGCTACATATCACTACAGGGCGTTTTCGCCTGGCTTCGTAATGAACTACCAGCACGATTTAATGTGTGCACGGCAACTGACGATGCAAACTTTGGAAGGTTTTTTTTGTGAATAAGGTCAACTCAAGCAGTGATTTTGCACTCGTGTACTGTTACCTAGGCCAAAATTATGAAGAGTTTGTAATTTAAACGGTTATTTTTTAATAGTTACCAACACAATGTTTTACGGATAACCGTTCATACTCACTGGCTCACTAACAGGACAGGACTATTACTTGTTGAGAGATGTGGACGACCCATAAGGGTATTGGTGCATGGAAAACATAAAATTATTAAACAGAACATAATGCCTTTTAGAGTGGCCGCTGTTGAAACCTGCTTCAAGTTACGTGTCCTTACAACAACATTGATGTTTGTAACTGCATTCATGAGGTGTTTGTGACGACTTGAAGTTCCCGTACGCTTTCAGCACGTCGGCTGCAGAACATGTTTTATGCGATATCGTGATAAATGATGACGATAATGAGAATAAAAGTTTTACTTATGACTTTACGTACTTAGGCTATACAGGGTGTTCAGGAATTCATATCACAAACTTGTAGGGCTGGTAGAGAGGATTTGCAATCGGATAGGCAGTATGACGTCAGAAGAGCCCCGTGTCAAATAAGGTGTGACATAAGGTACAGAAGAAAGTCAAATTTATTTGGTAACAACACCGGCAAATCCGACACATTGTAATGGTTGTGGCATGGAAACGGTACGTTTCCGGACATGACTACGCATTCAAAATATTGTCTACTCAGTCCCCTGCACTAACCCTTGAAGTTTGTAATATGAATTTCCGAACATTCCATATAATTGATAGAACCAGTAAATAGGTCATGGGTGAAACGATGTTTTGTATGAGAATTTTTTATTTCGAACACGAAACTTCACGCGGTAGCAACCGACGCCACTCTTGAAAGTCATAATGTGTAATTGAAAGATGTTATATTTTGCATGCACCGATGCCTTAACGTATACTTTGTGGTATTGAGTAGAGATCAATGTAACTGAGATGGCCAGGAGTGAAAGGTCAGAGGAAACTGCAGCTGCTGGTGACATCCTGCTGGCTTGCGGCAATATCCAACACCATGCTAGATACTGTGCGCGCCCCAGCTCCGAGTCCCTTGCGTGTATGCATTCTTCGTAGCAAACGTCATGTACGCCACAGTAACTCAGTAGCAAACTCATCCCAACTTACGACGTTACTTCGGCTAGTACGTGCGTCGACATGGTATCAGCCTTGTTATATTATTTATATATTTACGAAAGAAAATCGCATACCCGCCAGAGACTCAGAGCTGGCGCGCGGACAGTTCAAGGAGTAGGTAACTTTTCTCCGCACCTGGATCGTTGTGATAGGTCGTGAAAGTACGTACCCTACACACCGCCGTGGACATCCAGCCCGGCTCACTCGGACGCTTTGACTGCTGCATCGACGCAGATTGTAACCCTTACAGACCACAGATTGAGCGTCGATTTACAAGCATTCTTCAGATTTTGCGAGCCTGTACTATAAACGTTTCTGGTATTTCTCGTCTCTGCATCCCCTGCAACACTGTGAAGAACGTTATTTAGGTACGCAACATTTACACGCACGCGCGCACACTTATTTATTTACCTAAGTATTTTATTTAATAAGCAGCTTTCAGTATTAAAGAGAAAGGTGCAAACAATTTATGTCAACATTTTTATCCCCCTGTTAAAAAATTTTCCGCATTTTTTTTGTGACAACGAGGCGTATTTTACCAACGAACAAACTACAAAGGAATTATGATGTTACATTATATATTCCATGTTGACGCACAAGCAAGACATTATAATACTGGGATTACTTCATTTTTAATTTAATTTCACAGTGTACTTAAAATGTGTGAATTCACAATGACAATACCTAACTACATACATGAACATCATCACATAATAGTATAATAAAATAGTTACCAACCCAAATAACTAATGAGACTAATTGTATCAATATTGTTGCAGATTCGCCCAGAAGTTTTCATTATATTCTTGATATATTTATGTCGCGCAATCTTCCAAAATGTTAGATGTGTAACAATAAACCCTACTTAATCATAACCTTAAATAATACACCAACATATTGTAGAAGTGTTTTGGACATACGCCATTGAAGTATGTGTCACAAAAAACCAGAGAATAAACACAAACAGACAAGTAAACATTCCAAAGCACTTTGTTTGCATATGACAAACTTAGGGAAAAAGTTAAATTCCAAAAGGAATGCAGTCAGAGAGTTACAAGAAAATAAATGAACACAAACTAGCAACCAGACACCACAAAACAAACCAAGGAAAATAACATAACTCAGATTATCCCACAAAAGTAATTTCGTCGGTAAGTTAGGATCGTCAACCTACAAATATAATTACAACTAACAGATAAAACAAAACGAACAACAAATAATCTAAATGTAGATGACACAACTTCGGAGTCGTAGCAAGCTTACTTATATAGAAGAATTAAATTAATGTGTTACGTTTGTTTACCAGCTGAAAGAAAAATCCTATTACTGCCTATGTTCTTTAAAAGAACTTTATGTTCGACATAAATACACGGTTCCGTGCAGAATAAGCGATATATAAAGATACGCGTATAATAAAAACACATCACAATGGCGTGTTTCTACTATCAGAATATAAAGTAATACTGAGAATCAGACATTCCTACTATGTTAATTCGTACGCAAGTTAAATTAAGGCATTCTTCCTCGAGTCGAGTTTATAGTGAGGAAATTCGTTTTATCATGTTCATATTAAGTCTTAAGAACATACGATGTTTACTGACAATTAGCATTCGCAATAACACATCGAAATGTTAATAAAATTTTGAAAAACAAACAATGCGTTTATCGTAAATAGTTAACATTCAGGATGTATTTGCGTTGTACTAAATGAGATAATTAATATTGTCGCGAATTAATGTAAAGGAGGTTAATGTACGGTGTAAGTAAACTACAGCCGGTGTTGTGTCCAGCCTGGGGCCAGGTCAGCGTATAAACAACTTCTTGTACCTCTGTCTTCCCGCCACTCTTCCTGTGACAGCGGTTAGCGTAAACAAAGCTGTTTTGCTGACTGAGGCTGACGTTTGTAGACTAAATAACGGTGCTTTAAATATACACAATTTAATATATCGTTTAATATTGCTTAACACTACTGTTGTGGATATTGTAAATATTTATTTCATGTTTAATAGCTAAGTACGTTTGTTACGAAACTGCAACATTAATACCCCACTACAAAAATCTATTAATTTTAGTGTACGAAATCGAGTAACGGAATTTTTAAAAACTAAGACTGCGAATTATAAGTTCAGCATATCTGTGGTGTTTCACGCGAATGAAAATCAAAGTAACGTAATACAAGTACAGCTGCGGTCAACCTATGCTGTGAAGTGTGTAGTGCTGACAGGTGCATGTAATCTGTGAAGTGTGTACTGTTTATAGGTGCACGTAAGCTCTGGAATATGTAATGCTGGTAGATATATGTATGATGTGATATGTACAGTACTGACAGAGGCGATGGTGTGTTGTTGCAGGCAGCTGCTAGCACCCAACCTGATGCAGAAGCATTTCCTATCGAGCGGAGCCGAGCAGGTCTCCAAGCAGGTACGTGCTTATCCATAAGGTTCACATTAATGCTCCTGTTCGGTGAACTTTCGCCTTTACAGCTTTCCACTTGCCTCTCACTGCCTGTACCATGTGTATCCTGAATTTAGATTATTTTACAAGAATATCAACTAACATGTAAATGAGTGTTATGTAGCAATATATCGCAAACTTCAACATATATTTTGTTGGATATAGACTGTCAGAACTTCACAAATTGTAAAATTAATTTATTTATATTTTTATGTCAGTTGCTTTATAAAGAATTTCGAAATATTCAAGACATTAGTTATGTGATACATTTCAATCGATTTTCCGTAAATTGGTGAGAGCAGCATATGGAATCCATAGCATTACGGTTACCGAACAAGAGAACTGAAAAACTGTGTCTCACAAACCGATAGTGAATTTCTTGTTGCATGCCTCGCCATGCCACAAATATGACTAACACATTTCCTACATCAGTTTTCTTGTAGAACGTTTTACATTTAAAAGGTGCCATCAAGTGCTGAAGTATTTAGGATGGAAGTAATAATATTGATACGCAGGCAAGCCGCAGTGATGTGATTGGTTAAAAGATTAATAGTAACGATAAATCAATTTAAAAAGGTATTGGCAGTCATGTGAATCATAGTTGTAAATTGGTTGTAGGTGGTAATTGTGGTGCAGAAACTAGTTGCTGTAAAGATTTAAATTTCGAGTATGTGGCCCTTCTTCATTATAACAGAAATGCCCGGACCAGCGCAGCTCAGCTCCTGAACTAATCTACACACGAGGAACAAGAACAGAAGACTTGTGGTATTGCATCAGCTATGATAAAGCATGTGCTAAAACAAGTTGAAAATGAACATAATTCTGCTTAAATATCATTATATTACTCAACAAAACTACTGTTTACAAACTAGTTGAACTTGCCTACCTAAAAAGACAGTTTTTTAAAATAGAGTTTACACTGTAAATTTTGCTCAAAAATTATGTTCCTAATCCTTGCAGTGTTCCTAATTGCCCCGTCGTACGTTTCCACTGTTTGGAGTAGCTTGGAGAAGATCGCCAACCGTCACTGGTACTTACTGCTCATACGACAGCATTCAAACTTTTCTCAAGGCATATTATCAATACTACGAACCCATTCTAGTCACATTGAGAGGAATGTAATGTTGTTCTAGGTCACACGTAAGGAATTTTCATTGCAGAAACAACGTACGAGTAAAACCTTAAGATAAAATCTTCCTACATCGCGTGTCTAACAGAGGAAAAAAAATATCGGTGACGACTTGAACAGAACCTCTGTTTTAAACTACTTAGTTATGTGGCCGTTTCACTAACAAAATCAATGACGAATTTTTAATTTTTTTTTTCGAGTTTTTTCAATTGTACACATTACAAAAGAGCAAATTACAAATTCTCGGACAAATTGTTTTCTTTTATTTTATATTAATAATGTATACATAATAAGCGATTTTGTTAAGTTCATAAGTCGGTGCACGAATAACAACGATTTTCTCCACCAGGTATGTTGTATCTCTTCGCCTTGACAAAGAGCTGCCCTATGTCCTGACTGTGTGTTTGGCCCTCGATGCCGTAATTATCTTCAAGTTACCATCTTGCCTCTTAAATCAAATTTATACGTTTGTTTATTTGCGTTTAAATTTGTTCGGCTCTGCAACAAACACCCCGCAAATACAAAACATTTCATACTGCTTCCTACTTTTTAAAATCGTTTGCTAAAAGTTGTGTTATTAACAAATACCGACGGCATGGAAATATTTTCTTTTGTACTTCAATTGTCAAACATAATAATGTGTGTTTTGTTGATTTGTAAAGGTAGGTGGATGGGCGGTATTAAATTAATACAGTTAAATGTTTATAATATGTTTTCTAATTTCATTATCAGTGATAGGTACTTTGTGGTTTTAAATGTGTAATAATTTAAGTTTTTAACGTATTTTTAAAATCAGACTGTGTAATATTCTTCTACCTAGATAGTAAAAGTGTACAAATCACTTTAACCAACCTGCATTAATAAAGATAGTTGCGACCATAATCATAATAGTTGAAGATTGCGGGAGCAATATGGCGGCACCTGCTAGCAGTATGGCGGAAAGTCGTTCACAAACCAGAAACTGCTGACGGACACTTCAAAACGACTCCCCATTCCTCTTCCATCACCGTGTTGTGCAATTAGACGCTTGATAGGTGTCTGGAGCATCGCACAGATAATAGCCAAACAAGTACACTAGCATCAGAGCACCGCCACTGTAATTTGCTTCTGTATCGGCTGCTAATGTGTGTTCTTGCTACGTGTGTGATTCCAGCCCAGGTTTGCAGCCATCCACAAGAAGTTACAAGTTATCGCTTTCTCTTGCTACCTGACCAGCAGCGCGCTGATAATACGATGTTGTAAACTTTCTGCTAACTCTAATACTGAAGGGGCTGCGGTGGCCGAATGATCAGACCATTCGCCTCCCACCAAGGCGATCCCGGTTCGATTCCCGGCGGGATCGGTCCCCGGATTTTCGCACGTGGGAATCGTGCCGGACGATGCCGCTGGTCGGCGGGTTTTCTCGGGGATCTCCCGTGTCCCCCGCCCTTTCAATCCGGCGCTGCTCCATACTCACCTCATGTCACCCTTCACCAGCGCTGAAGACCTCGATGTTAAGCGCTGACCAAAATCTCTCACTCACTCTAATACTGAACTGTGTTCTACTTGCAACGATTGCCAAATGAAATGAAATCGAGTTTGTAGGCCATGTATTTAAACAAAGTATTTCTCTGCTAATGACCTGATGGGAAGAATGCTGCAGTGATTCTGTCGGGATATATCGAGGCTCAAGTATTCGTATCTCGTAACTACAAAGAATTTGAATTTAATATGCGTTGGCTAAAGTATTAAATTAAGTTTCCATTTAACTTTACTGAACAAAAGGCGTATAGTTGGTCATAAAATGTAAATGAACTGAACATTTTCAACAAATTATTGCTATCACATTGTTTGTGTTATCATGTTTAAAAACATAACATTTAAACCGATATCTAAATGGGAATCTTAAATTGCGATGTGTCGATGTTTGGCCCTTCTTGACCCTTGACAAGCAGTAACGTGAGAGGATTTTTTTTTAAATCTAAATTTTTAAAAACTAAGTTTACCGTTAGCAACCTAAATACCCTCCTATGCTGTAATATTTGAGTGATCATTATAACTACAGATATGTTTAGTATATTAGATTAATGTTCTGGTCTGTTTTATTGAAAAAAATAGTAAAGTTGCAGGAACCATACTTGTGTTAAAATAGGGACAACAAAACAGTTTGGTTGTAGTTACTACTCTGGGGGCCGATTAAATATCACCACTTGCGTTTTGCACCGACGCAGCGCAACGCAAGAAAATCTGCTCTGCACCTGCACCTCAAGTCGTAGTTGGAATTAAATATACTCGGAAACGCAAGACGCAAGAGGCGGAGCCTATTTTGGCTCGGCGCAACTGCCTCCCCTCTCTTTCTTACACAAGCCAATCAGAAAATTTGTAACATCGTTCTCACTGCCACGTTGACGACAAAAACTGCCTGTATACCCACTTGCTTACATGCAGATGTAGCTTCCATGTAGCAGTGAACATTTCTCGCGCTAAAAGTAATGTTTTGGTTATATTTTTCGTAACCTAAAATATTGTAGTTTTGTCGTGCTTATACAAGGATATAAGAAGTGTAGTTTCATATCAAGTTATGAAGGAAAATTGTCACAAAGTTTTCATTATAAACGTATATGTCGTAGTTGCGTTTTGAAGTTTGAAAAATTAATTTATATAATATCGTGGTTTCAGTATAGTGGATGCGTGTGTTCATTTTTATGGCATGAGATTGTTCGTGAATAATTAAGAACTATATTTATGGACAGTAGCATTTTTGTAACACAATTGGAACACATCAGAGTGGTTTTCGTCTGTAACCAGTTTTTACTTACTTTATGTTGCTAACGGAAAATAAAGTGCCTAAAGTGATAGACGTGTGACGCGATTAGGGCAAAAATTATGTATACCTTTTATATTTGTACTGGTATTAATTTGAGTGACCTAGTTT
>PNEQ01132494.1:0-23920 GCA_003012365.1 Medauroidea extradentata | reverse complement strand
CCTTTTCCAGTAACATTTGCCTGGACAGACTCACAAGTGGTATTGGCTTGGTTGAAGACATCTCCACACCAATTGAAAACCTTTGTGGCCAATCGGGTCAGTGAGATCCAGTCTCTTACTTCATCAGATTGGTGGAGGCATGTTAGGTCAGAGGACAACCCGGCCGACTGTGCTTCTCGAGGTTTGTTGCCAGTTCAACTCATAGGGCACCCCTTGTGGTGGTCAGGTCCATCCTGGTTGAAGGATTCAATGGAGCAGTGGCCGTCTAGTCTACCTATGAGTGACATTGTTCATCAGGCTGCACAGCAAGAAGAAAAGTTGCATACGTTAGTTGTTGTTAAGACTGATGAGTTGGCCACGCTAATAGCTCGTTTTAGTTGTCTTACCAAGCTTCTCCGTGTTATTGCCTATATGTGTCGCTTCAGTCACAATACTCGGGTTGGGGTATCCGCTTGGCTGAAAGGAGATCTAAGCCCAGCAGAACTTGCTAAGGCATTGCAGTTATGTCTTCATCATGTCCAGGAACTATCATTCAAAGATGACTTATCAGCACTACAGAAGGGTCAAGGTACATCGCAGCAGCTCCGTAGAATAGCTCCCTTTTTGGATAAAGAGGGGTTGATCAGAGTTGGTGGTAGGCTGCAACAGTCCAACCTTCCGTTTCAGCACAAACATCCGGTACTGCTCCCTAAGGCACACTGGTTTACAAACTTGATCATTTGGCATCATCACGAGCAGAATCATCATCCTGGACTACAGGCATTGCAAGGCATACTACGTGAACAATATTGGATTTTGACGGATCGACGTGCCATCTCAAATTGCTTGCGTCATTGTGTGCAGTGTTTTTGTGCCAGGCCTTCACCCTGTCAGCCTATGATGGGCTCCCTACCGGCTATGAGAGTACAGGAAGCCAAGCCATTCGTAAAGGTAGGGGTTGATTACACTGGCCCATTTGTGATAAAGTCAAGTCATCTGCGCAAGGCTCCACGTCAGAAGGCTTACCTTTGTTTGTTTGTCTGCTGTGCTACAAAGACACTGCACTTGGAATTGGCATCAGATTTATCGACCGCAGCTTTCCTGGCAGCTTACAAGTGCTTTGTGGGGCGTAGAGGCAGAGCATCCGACATTTACAGCGATTGCGGGACCAATTTTGTGAGTGCACACAATCATCTCAAAGAGCTGCACGAACTACTCTCCTCTGCTGCCCATCAAACCTGTGTCGCTGATATGTTCTCCTCTCTAGGCATAGCGTGGCATTTCATCCCACCTGCCTCACCACATTTTGGAGGCCTCTGGGAGGTAGGCGTGAAGTCTGTTAAAGTTCATCTACTCAAGGTCATTGGGGACCAAATCCTAACATTTGAGGAGTTGTACACAGTTTTAGTCCAGGTCGAGGCTGTATTGAATTCTAGGCCTCTGTGCCCATTGAGTCCCGACCCCAACGACTTGAGTGCCCTAACACCAGGAAATTTCTTGACGTTTGAACCGTTGGTTGCTGTCCCTGAAAGAGACCTGCAAGACCTGCCTGCGAACAAACTCCAGCGGTGGCAACTTGTGGAACAAATTCACCTGAGTTTTTGGCAGCGTTGGAGTAAAGAGTATTTGCACACTATGCAACAGCGTCCAAAATGGCATGGGACGAAGACGAGCCTTGCTCCCAACCAAATGGTCCTTGTAAAGGATGACCGACTGCCGCCTCTGCAGTGGCAATTGGGCCGTATTGTAGAGCTCCACCCAGGCAAGGATGGGATATCTCGTGTAGCCACAGTGCGCACTGCCTCGGGCTTGTTAAAATGCTCTGCAATGAAACTCTGCCCATTGCCTTCCGAAAAGTTGAAATAGTTATTTCAAGGTGGTGGGGATGTTTCGGACTTGTACATTTTGTATATAGGGCCTATATATTTCATAAATGTGTGAAGATTGTGTCGTGCAAGACTATGATTAGTGTTACCTGGACACACATGCCCAGTTTGAATTTCCCGCTCTCGGGTGGCTATATTGGACGTACATTTTGGTGTGAGTTGGCGACCTTGTCATTGCCAACTCTTAGGTTGGTGTCCCTGTTCCAGCAACAAGAGGACAGTCTACAACTCAACATGGCGGTGAGTGGTCGTGTCGGTGAACTCGTTCGCCAAATATTGTTAAATCGTTAAGTAAATGTTACATCCATTTAGTTTACAGTCCTTTGTCTCGTTCATGTAACAGGTCTTTAACACTTGAAATTAACACAGTTCTTTAACACTTACTCGAGATTACTGGTCCATACTCAGATGCTGTATGCTTAAAGTTACTACTCTGGGTCTTAGTTGCGTGGACCGATGGAACTTTCCACAGATACTGTTGGCGACTTCCAGTAAGCGCCTCGTGGCGGTAAGGTGCGGAAGAATTGTAGGGTGTGTTTCCTGTCACTCATGCGCAGCGCGGAATATAAGCGAAAGTGTCCCTTCCTTCCCAGGCTCTCAGCATGTCCCTAACAGGTAAAGGTATGGTGAAGGTGGGTGGGGGACATTTTTTGAAGTCACCTCTGAGGTTTTTGGCAGAACTCCATTTGCAATAAGTTGACTACCGGAGGGTGAGGGACTCCATTTGCAAGAAGTCACCTCAGAGAGGTAGGGCAAGTAGCCAAGGCCAGTGTGCTGAGAGACGGGAGCTCAGAGAAGCTGCTAACGAACTCTAAAGAAACTGGGCGAGATGCGCCCGGAGTTAAGGGGTCTGGGAGGGAAGAAGTCGTGTCAAATGGGTAGTAAGATGGCAGAGCATGTGTGGCTGTCGGCTGCGAGCAGGCATGCCACCCCAACGACCACACATTTCTCCAAAACAAATATAGTACACTGGTAATTAAATACATACTTACCGTCAGGTCCCACTAAAAAATTACGATGTCGTGAAAAGAAACAAGATTAAATACAATATAATTATAACCAGGTTTACTTCCAATTCTATGCTAAATTATTTACATCAGGCATGCATGAAAAAGATGTGTCCAATATTACAGTATTGTTGTTTGTTTACACAAGAAAAACACTTAGAACATCATCACAATCTGTAGATCCAGCTCAAGATTTATTCACGCAAGCGTATAACATAGTTAACCTAACATTTACATACAATATTGACATCTGGAAATACGTTTACAATTAAATAGTTATGTGGACCTGAAGGTTTGGTCTCTCTTAGGTCTAACCTCAAAAGTGACAAGCTCTAGGGGGCGAGGCGCAAAAGAACATTAGCGGTAATGGTGGGACGTCAACATGAGTGCCATATGTTTTCTTTTTATGAACGCAGAAGAGGGAAGGAAAGAATCAGAGCTTCAAATAGTGCAGAGAGGAGCTGTAGTTGACCATAAATTATTGCAGCCAATATTGATTGATTGTTTTGTCGAATTCAGTTTAGTTAACTTGTGGTTTTTAAGGGAAGAACAGTATAGTTAAGTGATTGTTATTTTGAGTATGTGCCTTATTTATTTGTTTGAACGCCCTACATGAACATCTTACGTTAATGACTAATGTTTTTTAATGCCAGTCCCATACTGCAGGCCCAAGAGCTAAATTTTCCCTTAAAATAGTTGATTTAGTCACCACAAATTAAAAAAATAGTGACTAATTTAGTGACTTAAGCTCGTAATCAAATACATACATATTACAATACACAAACAAAATAAGTAGGCCTAACTTACATGTCATTTCAAAGCATGCACCAATTATGCCCAGTAAAAATACATTGTATATAAGTTTTAAAAAAATAATAAATAAAAAAAATAAAACCAAAATACCTTGGCGTAAAAGAAGATGAAGTACTAGCACACCAATTTGAGAATGTAAACAACCAATAAATAGTTGATGCACAGGACTGTATAAAGTTCATGGAATAAATTTTTTCACTTTGCTAACACAATAAAATATGTACAAAATCAGGCTGAAAAAGTTCATCACTTTATTTAAATATTTGTGAGAAGATTGTTTGTTTTCTTGTCGAGTTCATTTTGTCAACTAGTTACTCTCTTTGACAGAAGTTCTTCAATTTTGACTAACTGTGCTCCTTCGTACATCGCCTGTGCCAGGCTTACTTCCTGAACATCAACAGGAGTCTTACACAAAGCTTTTTTTTAGCCTATTACTGGCCTCTTCATGCATTTTTTCCCAAGTATCCTTTTTCCTTTTATGCAATTTGTTGGCTTCATCCAGTTTTTTCTTCAATTCTTCAACATTTTGCTTAATTCTTTTCACTTCTTTTCTGGATTCTTCCTCTGCTTCTCTTTTCTTTCTCTCATCTTCAACCTGAATCCTCTCAGTCTCTTCTTTTCTTTTCTTTTCTTCTCCTCAAGGTACAGTTTGTAGCTCTTATGAGCATTAACAGCAGAATTAATAAGTTGCTTGGTGATGGGAACATTCACAGGATTATTTCCATACGCTCGAAGTCCATCAATGGTGGTAAGCCTAGCATTGAGAGTTCTTTCATTCATTGAGGCTCGATCTTCAGTCAGAATTCTTGAAGAAAGGGAAAACCCCCTTTCAACATCAGCACTACCATGTGAAATTTTTAGACACATTTTCACAACTTTCTGCACAGTAGGATACTTTTCAGCACAGACAGCATTTTTCAACTGAAAGATATTTCTCCAAAAATGGTCTATTCTCTGCCCTGGACTGAAGTTTGTCATTTCTCTTTCACTTTTTAACAATCTCCATTCATCTAAAAGGAGGTATTAATTTCCCCTGGTAAAACTCTTGCTATTTCTGCTATGGACTGCAAACTCTCTGGCTTTAAAACCTGCATAGGCTGGAAACAGCTGAAGTGTTTCAACATTTTGTTGAACTTGCCAAGCAGATACTTTCCAGCTGTTGTATAGTGTTTCTGTACACTAAATTTAAACTCTAATTTATCTCTTTCATTTGTGTTACTAAGTGCTTCCTCCACAGGAAGTCCACACCGAATGGCAGTAGCATTTCAAAGATTTTCTTTATCAAACACATTGTTTGAAATGTCTTCTCCACTAGCAAGTTCCCCCTTGCACACAAGACCCATAAACTTTCTTACCAGTGTGTCCAATTCAGTCTGCAGTGCATGTATTAAGGGTTCTTCTTTTTGAAAAATTGTGCAGAAGGTGGTAAATATTTCTGAGCTTGATACAACAAACAGAATTTCAGCTCTCATTGTGTTTTTTTTTTTTTTTAAAGCTGCAAATTTTCTTGCATGATGCTGAATTAAATGCTGAATTTGTTTTTTGCAAGGGAAGAAACTTTGTAAAGTAGTCCAGCAAGGCTGGCCACTGTTCCAAGGAGACGACTTGCTGCTTCTTTGAGAGTGAGCCATCTGGTTTGAGAATGTTTAATGAAGGAAAGCTCTGGAACCTTGGCTTTTTTCTGAGACTTCACGAAATCTTCTTTTCGTGATGGCCAACCATGAAAGAAATAATACACAGATATTACCAACTTGGAAACATCTGTTCCAAAAACTTCTAATCCTTTCAAGAATGCATTGTGAACATGATGAAGGTTGCATGTTCCTACATCAAGGAGACTTATTCCTCTTGCTGCAATTACTTCTTCATTTAGCAACGTGAAAACTTTTTGATTCACTTTAGGACCATCACTGCCAACAGTCACAACATTCTTAAGACTCAGCGATCCTTTATTAAGCACCGACATAATTGTTGTGGCTAAAACATCAGCAGTAGCCTTTCCTATAAATACAGTCTCTAGATGATGAATAACTACTTCATTATGAATGTCAGACCAATACCTAATATTTATCTGAAGTTCCTTCTTACCTTTGCTGTTGGTAGTTTCATCATACTGAATAGAAAAATATGTTTTCTTAGCCTCTTGTAGCATACCATCTTTAAAGTATGGGCCAAGTGTTTCTGTAACTAAATAGGAGAACTTTTTTGGGGAAAGAGAGAAACCTATTGGCACCAGTGCTGGAAACATAGCAGAGAATACCTCACCAATATCTTGGCATGATTGGGCAGACAAATTTTTAGCCACTACTGTCATCGCCCAAATTATTTCTGCTTTAGTGGCAGCTTCTATAGGGTTACAGAATCATAGAATGTTATCTTGACAAAGTGTGGAACACTACAATGAAGAGACTCGTGTTGACTCTACTTGCGATGAATTATGTTCATTTGGTGGTGTGAAAGTGCTGGTTGATGGCAATCCTAAGGGTGTCAAAGCTTGTGATGGGTCCGAGGTGTTTCCAACTGACTCAACCTCTTTAACACCACTAGTAACACATGGTTGTGCACTACCAGAACTATTTTTCTTGTCAAAAACAAGAAGACACTGTGAGGCATTTAATTTTAATTTGACATTGTTAATATGCTTTTTCCCAGAGTAATGTTGTGTAACAGACTGGAACCCTTTGCCAACACAAACACAACAGACAATACAATAAAGTTCATCCTTTTTAATTCCTTTTCGTGCCCATTTGGAAATCTTGTGCCCTAAAGTATCACTTTTTTCCAACCACTCTGCTCAAAAATGACACTTCCCCATTTTCACTCAATTTGTACCAAAACTGTCACTGTGTAAAGTCAAATTAATTAAAAGCAAACACATGGTTCAAAACATAACCATACCTGGTAGCGATTCAGCCATTACATATTTTAGTAAGTTTTGTTGCACACTAAAAACGAATTAGGTATCATCATAATTTTAATATTCACATCGCATTTTATTATAATACAAAATGCCAATTTGAGCACTTTTTCAAATCTTAAACAAAGACATCTTACGTTCAATGTGGTACTTGCAAATGTAAATCTTTAAATTAATATAATAAACAATAATGAAAATGCAAACAGGGTAAAAACTGTTATAAAAGATGCCAAAACACGTATCTCAATTATTTTTTACACCGAACATAACCACGACACTGCAGGGAAGTTTACAGCACAATCACCGTAATCCCACTCGTTACCATCGCGTTGTAGGTGCTAACAAGTGCTTTTGCGCTCGTCTGTAAACACAAACACTTTTCTAGTTCACAAATTCAATTCGTCTCACTATTTTTTTTGTATCTACAACCGAAAACCTGAAGCCGAAGCCAAGACAAATGACATCACACAGAAGAAACCTGATATCGATTATAGAAGCGATACAATCATGATACGATAATCGTTGTTTACACTTGCCGCGCCGGCGCCGCTGCAGTACAGCAACAAGCGTGGCACGCAAGATAATAAACAATGCGTAATTTATTTATTTTTATTTATTTAGCATCCATAGTAACATTACATAATGTTGTTGGGCTTGGTAATACCAAAAACTACGCTTACATTGTAAAATGGAGCGAGAAAAAGTAGTCATTGTACGAATGAAGAAAATAGTGACTTTTAGTAAAAAAAACGGACCTTAGTGACTTTGCGAAAAAAAAGTAACATTTAGTAACTTTTAGTGACTCGCTCCGAGCCCTGCATACTGCAAACCTGCAATGTCGTGCACAGTGTCAAGGGGGAAAAAGAAATGTTTTGCAGTGTGTGGTAGAGAGGTGAAGAGGAGGGAGCAGAAAGGCTAGACACTCAGCAATAAAATGGAAAGGAGCAGCAAACACTGCAACCTTCCCTGCTATCTTATCTCTCCTCTTCTCTTCCTTCGCATAGCAAGCAAATGAGCATGTGACAAAGAAGATAATGATGCAGTAAATACAGTAGCACCAGTTGCAGCTACACCAGCATGTAAATCAAATCAAGTCCCATGTATCCTCTGCACCCAGATGTGTTTACTCTTGATTCAAACAATATGCAGGTCATACGTAGGTAAGGACAGTATGTTCTAACATTAAACAAAGTAAAGTAACTACTATAATTTTAATCTTTGCGAAGAAATATTTGGTGGTCCAATTTTATATTGATATACAGTACCTGTTTTGTTGTGAGGTTGTAAACACGCCCCGGACAGGTGACATGAAAATGTTATTATTGTGGCCACGCAACCTCGAATCAGATGGTGGGGAATCCAGGGCTTCCAGACCCCATGACACTTAGTGGAATAACTACCATACATATTTTGCCTGGAAAACATGGAATTTAAGTCTTTCTTTCCTGAACACAGATACACCAATCTAGCCACTTCACGTGTTCCATTTCCCTTTCTTGGTGATGTGGAAAATAAATCCAGACAAAAAAAAAATATTTTAAAAGGCAGTATATCACAAGTTATGGGTATAAATATTAAGAGTTGAGAGTTCAATAGTGGCTCATTAGAACACTTGCAGTTTTTGTGGAATTTTACTTTGGTCACTCCCGACATAACACAGTTATGTCGTGACGTGGGTTTGAATTATGTCCCCAAACAACCTCTTTATGAGCTTTTATTTATACCTCCCATTATGCCCTGTTGCAACAGCCACACGTATCCTACCAGGGACAGTGAGGAGGCAGAGTGTACCTGATGCATCTAATATTGTTTCAGGTCATCGCCACAGGTAGGACTATTCTAAAAGCCCCTAACACACATCAACTAATTTTAAGTGTTTCCTACTTATTGTCATCAGAGCTATAAAAAATTATTTATAATTTTTTTTACCACAAAGTCATAGGTGCTTCATGTATTTACGTGATTAAGAAGAGTAAATAGCACGTAACTGAGCAACATTCTATTGAGAAACTTGACAAAGTACTGTTGAAAGGAATAGTGACTACCTTTTACATTACATACTTTCAAAATAACCCAAGACTTAACACAACTTGAAATTCCCACTTATTAAAAAAGCTACTTTCTACAGATAAGAGAATGGTACCTTGCTGGTACTCTACAAGGAAACAAAGGTATTTCAAAAAGCATGGCTGGGACTCACCCTGCTGCTGTATATGGCCATCCTCCAGTAAGATGACGTTGTCAGCCGACAGCAAGTACTGCACATGGTGTGTACACAGTACACATGCCTTGCTGCGCAGTAAGCCTCGCACACACTTCTGGAAGATGTGGCGTGCCACATGAACATCCACCGCAGACAGGATGTCATCCAAGAAGTACGTCTTTTTGTCCTACACAGTCCATAACATCACTAAACAGCAGAAGCCATTTGCTGGCATACAAAATTTTGAAAGTAAGAAATAGCTACAGTAAACCCCCGATCTAACGACATAATTTTCAGGATCCCTGAAAAAATTAATATTTTACAATTGATCAAAGCTAAGCAAAGTGCAATAGATCACAGTAAAACGTTATTTAAAAATAATTATGTGTACATTAAACAATAACTTGCTGCAGTTATCATAAATTAATGATATGCAGCTGTGAAACAAAAAAAAAAAAAAACTGTTGAAAAATGTTAGAAACTTTGGCTGGAATATTGTGGAGGCGCGCGCAGGATGAGTAGGCCACCCGTGCAACACAGACATATGTGAGATGTGATGACTAAGGCTGCCTTATCTCCTCCTTCTCCTCCTTCCCCTTCTCCCTGCACTTCCCTCTCACACTGACTCTCCTCCACATGCCTCCTTATCTCAGCTACACAGTTAGATACCTGACGTGGCATAGCAATGGTAATTTACTACCCTTTTGAGGAACCGTAAAAAATGCTGGTCGAGAAAATCGTCCCCGTTGCATTTTCCTTGGTGAGTTCTGTGTTGTAAGAAACACACGGCTAAACATAGGTAACACCCCTCCTGATTGCCATGCCAGCCAATAATCATTCACTCCCCCCATACCCGGCCAACAAGCCAGATATTGCCGACTGTCTGATAGTCACGTGCAACTTGCATCCTGTTTCGCCACAAGGCTGAGCCAAACATTTGTTTTTCTTCTCCCACTCGGCCACTCTGTCCCATCAGCCAATGTATTTGTTTCCATGTGTTGCGAGAGCCAAAGGGGGTGGGCGTTGAAGATACGACATGTTTCTTTTTTTTTCGCCCCCATTACAGCACAGCAAAAAAAGGACAGCATTGCATTCAGTTAGTAAAAGAAGGAAAAAATCCAGTGTTATCTCACCTTTATTTCTCTAGCGCAAGAATTGAGCTCGGCTTGACCTTGACACCTTCCGCTGAATTATTGATCACTCGTCGTGTGGCTATGAAATCACTGCGACATAAAAACGGCCTATGACGCAAGTACAACAGTCCCGTCACCGTGTGCGGCAAGTGGGCTGATAAGGTTTTGCTTGCTCAACAGTGGCACAATAAGAGCGACTACAGCCAGCGTGCCAAGAGCCACTTCGCCTCTATTCGCAGTACAGAGCCTTAAACTGGTGCGTTGTGCATAGTTTCATGATTTTTCCAATTAGCCTACAACTTTTAGCGAGTAATTCACTTGTTATTTTATACGTGACAGCACATTGAAAAGTTTTTTTGCCTTTTTGAGTGGCTCTAAATTAGCATTCATAATGCGTGTTCGAGTTTTTAAAAAATACAGAATATTTTAAAATGTTTGTTTTTTAATAAGCACTTTTATAAGTATCGTTTAAATTCTTACAATGGCGACATGCTGTAACAGTTTTTATGCAATAATAAAAAAAAAGTCCTTATGGCTGTACCGAAAGGTTTATAAATGGTTGCAGTATACTTTCACGTAAATAACACAAGTTCTGTAGTGGTCTAAATGTGCTTCGCGCCAGGCAAGAATCACGCGCGGACAGCAAGCTAAGAGGGAAGCTACCCAAGGCCAGCGGCCCGGCAAATCCTCTCCTCCTTCCTACACAACCAGACCGAATGCGCCGCATCATGGCACATGGGGGATCGTGGGGTACCATTTTATTTGGCAGACACCTTTTCCTTATACTAAAATATAATCTCAATGAAAAACTTGTTCATTTCAAGTCAGTAATTATTCTACATTAACTGTAAAAAAAAACACACTTTAATTTTTGGGGGGGGGGGGGGAGGGGGGGGGTTAAAACTAATTACCTCGGGACTAACGACATAATGGACGACTTGAAGTACACGCCCCCTGACGTTACCGCAGGGGAAACGTACTGTGGGAAACAAAGCTTGTTTACAAACATGCTGATTTGTTAGTTGGTGATTGCAGAAATCAAATATGTTGTGCATTCATAGATTTGCACGCAAGGGTAAAAAATATTAGTTTCAATTTCATGGTTAAAATACGCAAATACATAAGATTAATGTTTGCCTGAAAAAATGGCAAATTCCAAACAAATAATTAATTTTCTTGATGTACATTTCATACGGGACATGTGAAGCCAAACAGCTAAATGAAGGTTATGTTCGGCTGCGGTATCCATGGAGATAGGAATTGTTTCCCACGCCTAACTGAAGCTCCACCTCTTTTCAAGTCGTCCATTACCTGGCTCTTGTGAATACTAGAGACTCAGTTTATCATTAATGTTTACAGACACAAGGGTGGAATTCTGATCCAGGCATGAAACACTGAAAAGAGCACAGTAACTGAGCCACAGCGTGTCACTGTTTCTCTCTCTCTCATAAGGTGTCCTGTTGGGTCACACTTTCATGGGGGGTCTAGCCCTGCACTGCAGAGTGTTTGATTGGAGGACTGGAGGAAACGGTCGTTGTTATATGAACCAAAAGCCAGAGCCATCACACATAACAGGGACTGGTCTCTGCAGTGAACAGCTTACTGCTAGGTTCATCGGCCAGGGTGATCAGATGCTGCGATAGTCTAGGACTCTGACATGTGGTCAAGTGGCCATATGTACTTATAATGCCCTGCATGCACGTACCCCAGCCACTAGACGCCCCTGTGGCAGTAACAACATCCTACCAGTTCACTGTTATTGGGTACGGTAGCTGTAAAATGCCTTCATCACATATTTTATTCAGAGTAACTGTTTACATTACACAAGTTCATGCGGGCAAAGCCACAGCCAGGCAGCTATTTTATAGAGAAATAAAGATGAATTCAAAACAAAGATGTTCTGCAATTTAAGTACGCTCAGCAAAGTGGACTGGATAAAGCTGTTTGTATTTGTTGTTTTAAAGATATACAGAGAATATAGTAACACCATCAATTAATACGTAAATAAAAGTTAGTTACTCTTTTCTATAGTACATGCTGATGTAGCCGCAAAGGGACAGCTAGTAGAGCATTTCACGAAAAGTAGAAACAAATTACAGTACTTCATCACAAACAAATGGAAAGCTGCATTGTTTGTGTGTATGTAATACTGTCAGTGTTCATGAAATACAACATGAAAAAACATTATTATGTACAAAGATAAATATGCCGAATAAGGACAGCCTCGAGTTGTGTACATTCATGATCTCAAAATAAAACTAAAACAGCAGACAGGTAGCAAAGAACTAAACCTTAGCTTTGCATACACTGTATGCAGTTTCCCTTGAGCTTGTTAACTCATAGAAACCTTTTTCAGATGGCAATGTTGTTAAAAGGTGTGTTGTAGAAATACATAGAAAAAATATTTGAGTATACCAACATGGCATAAAGCTTCGATTCTGTGCCTATTTCACACCAGACTGTACAAAGAAGGATTACAGACATGGGGAAACAAGTAGTATTAACTTTATCTGACGTTATATAAAGGAGCTAGTATTTTTCGCTGTACCTTGATGAAAGAACAGATCAAACAGATGTGAATCTGCTTCTCTTTTTTGTATGCATGCTTGGAAAAGGTTTCACCACAAAATAATAATTGTTGGATATCTGTTCTCTACAAGAAACAATGAAAGGGAGCAACATTAACAATGCAGTAAAAAGTCTGTTGAAAAATGTGGTGGATTTGAAAAGTGTTCATCATTTGTGACAGATGGCGCACCAGCAATGGGTGTAAAAAAACTCTGGTCTAATACGACTTAGCTGCATTAATTTTCCCAGTTGCCACATTTTTCATTGCATTATTCACCATTCACATTATGCGGAAAACCAGTAGATTTCCCAGAAACCTGAACCTTTTCACCATAGTTTTAAAGAACAACGATACAACATATTTTTCATGTTGCAGATATCTAAAACGTGAAGATGGGTCAGTCGATTTCCGGAGTTCGCAGTAAATATTTACAATAAATATTCAAAGCATTCCTGTCTCTGGAGGCGTTGGCGTTGTGGTTTTCATTACCCGCGCTCCCCGTGGTTCTAAAACTGCCTTTGGGCAGAACACCAATCATCATCAGCTGACCGAGTTCAAAACAAAACTTGAAGAGTTTGAGAAACATACAAACAGTATTCTGATTTTAACATTCTAAACCTACAGCTGTGTGACCTGCTAGCTGACACATTTCTCCAAACCAGAACAGAAAAGAGATTAGCATTCTTCAAACTCTCATGAACTGTTTCCCCACTTGTGTGATTTTGGTAGAATAATAACATCAATGTTTGGCAGTACACACAAGTGTGAATTTGTTTTCCCTGCAATTAAGTTCATCAAAACTGCTACAGGAGCTCTCTCAAAGATTAGCTACTCTACACTTTACCTTCTGTGCCTGACAACAACAGAGACAGACACAAATGTTCCTGCTCTTGTAAGCTCTTCTTCACATCCACAAGTCTCACACTGAACCCTTTTGTGATGCTTTTAAAGTTCCTTTAAATGTATTTAACTTGTCAGGTTAAAAAATCTTATTTAGGCCTACCTGTTAGATCTAATAAGTAAATAACACGCAATAATTATAGAACTTTAATTTATTAATAATAGTGTTCATTGTGATCATACTTATTTGATGTTAATTAATAGTGAGTCAGAGTGAGAGATTTTGGTCAGCTCTTAACATCGAAGCTTTTAGCGCTGGTGAGGGGTGACATAAGGTGAGTATGGAGCAGCGCCGGAATGAATGGGCGGAGGAAACGGTAGCATCCCTGAGAAAACCTGCCGATCAGCGGCATCGTCCGGCATGATTCCCACATCTGAAAATCCGGGAACCGACCCCGCCGAGAATCGAACACGGATCTCCTTGGTGGGAGGAGAGAGGTCTGACTCCTTGGCCACCGCGACCCCATTAATTAATAGTAAAATAATAATGTTAAATACTGACACATAATTTTGAGATGAAATTAAGTGGTTTGCATAGGTGAAACCCTTCTTCCGATAGAACAACACATCTGTGGCCCTCGGGTTGATTGTAGTTGGACAGCACTTCTGAAAACTGTATTTATAAAGCTAACACAGTATTACAAACCAAAAACATACTAAGTGGTTTCAGTTGAAATGGACAGTCACAGTTGAGGGTACATAGTTACGATTTTCACGGATAATAATCATGATTATCATAGTTAATCATGATCGTTATGGATGACACAATTAATCTACGCAGTGAATATATATAAGTGGATATATGGTACAGTATATGTGATGAGGATACGAAAAGGGACCTCTTGTCGGCTGAATCCGAAACTGACTTTTTATTTTTCTGATCAGAGGTCAAATGTATGAATACTTCTAACATGACAATTACATTTCTGCTCCCAAACATAATCTAAAAAGTTTATTTTTTATTTTAACAAACCAAAGAGGAAGCTTTAATCAATATGATATTATTATTATTTATTTATTTGCTGCTATCTTAGGCCAAGGTTGCAACTCTCGACATACCAGAAGAGCAGAGTACAACTGGCCTTGGCATGGTAATGTGCATAATTTCAATTTGGCTAAACCTCAGTGCTCAGCAAGAGCAGAGACAACACCCAATTTAAAATAATGATCCTTTGATATAACTCCTAATTCACTTTCTCTAAAGGTATATTTTCATATGTTGTATGTACTGATTGAAACCCAAGTATGTAGAACTTTCTAAAGCAGCACTGTTGCTAAAACTAAGTAAATAGCAAATATAGAGTATGATTAATAGCAGTGAGCCGTGAGTGAATTTCACTATTGGAAACTAAACAAAACTACTGCTCAGGGTGCAAGAATAAAAGAATAAGGTGCATAGTTATGTTTCAATGTAACATTGTTTAAGTTATCGTATGTGTAACAAAAGCATAATCATAAGTATAAGAGAGTATTAAATTTCAAGATAAATTAATAGTGTTTGGACTCATTCGAATCAGCATGTGATTTTTTTATGAAATTTATTTAAGAAACTTTTTTGTGTAAAATCATTGTAACTACGTTTATTTCAATTTTCTTGATTTGTGTTCAAGAATGCTAAGGTGATTAGTGGTCAGACAGGCTGGTAGAGAGGGACAATGAACATAAGATGTTGGGTAATTTCTAAGGAAGTGAGCGCTGAATATTTATATTTAAATTCTGTCATTTATTATAACACGAAAAACGTGAGTCTAATTAGTAAATTTCTGGAACTTAAAACAATATGAATATCTTTAGTCTAGCACCCAAAATAAATAGTTTCTGTACTGAAAACATTCTCGGAAGTACGCCATCTTGTTTTCCATGAATCTGAGGCTGCGAACCCCGTTTGGGCAACACCTCAACGACGACAGACAGACTTCTTCTTGTGTTAACTTCCTTCGGTGAAACATTGTGCTGCAGTAGCTGTGCAAATGAGTGGAAATTTAAGATGTAGCTCATTTATGGCCACTTGAACACTTGCATAACTTAAGTCTCTATTTCTTTTGCGGAAAGTTCTTGGCAGTAGAACATGGGGCTCACCAGTAATAATTTTTTATTTAATTTCAAGTTTGTATCTTCGCCACGTGCCAGATGTAATTTATGAGCATTGAAAGGCTTTATTTTTCTTTTGGAGTAAAATAGTGTAAAACGAACCAAAGGTGCCAGAACAGAAACTTGAGTATGGATTTGAGTACGGCGGCTCCCTTACACGACACCCACGTGCATAACCCATGAGATAAGAGTGTGCCTACACTATTTGTGTGACATTGGTACTACCACACGTAGCATAACCCACTGGCTTTATACGACGCTATTGTTGCATACAGAAAATATCCACAGTAGTTAATCAACTAAAACTAACAATTTACTGATTAGAACATAACTTCGGGTTTATTCTCCTGTAAGTTACACTGGCCGACAAGAGATTCCTTTTCCCTTTCCGCATCACACATATAAAATAAGTCCACACTTGGAAATAAAAAGTATTAATTACTGTTCCCTTGGCTGTATAACTGGACAAAAAACTTTTTTGATCGCTAGGAGACATGTGCACACAAATGTTGAAGAACGGTTATGGACTCAAACCAAAACCATCATTATTAAATTAATTTTGGGTTTCTGTTGAAAACCAATCAGGCGTACAATAAAATTAACAACTAGGGCTGAGCCGATACAGATTTTTACCTATTCCGATGAAACCAATATTATATGACCGATGTTGCCGATAACAGATAACAATATGTTGGAAGACAGAAAAATTGAAGGAGAAATATTCTAGGTTACTCCAAATAAATTTTAAGCCCACTGTCTTTTTTGCTTTATTTACTTCATTTAATATACTGCATTCTGCGTATCTCATGAGCTAGGAGGCTTTAAATATTATATAGAACATGCCAATGACTTTCAAGCGACTAGTAAATTCAAATTGTGATATTGGTTATTCCTGAAATTTAAGAACGTATAGTAGACAATATTTCCTCGCGCGCTGGGTTTTGTGGTGGTTCATATACTCGTCGTAGGATAGTGCTATGTTCGGCTGTAGGCGTGGGCTGATTGAACTTGTAACAAGAAGCAAACAGGGTGGTGTTCCGGCCATTGTATATCGGCGAGCGGAGAAGAGAAAGACGATACCCGGAAGATAAGAATGCCTCCAGGCATGTGGCACGTTTGTGTGTGAGTCAGAGAGTGTTTCTCTTCGACTAGTTATAACGGTAGACTCGTATTATGTACAAGGCCTGGCTTGCTTTAATTATTAATTTAATTTAATTAATAATAACAATTAATAAATAAAATAATTACATAGGATAAAGACTTGGAAGTGTGTGGCATGCCAATACGTAGACTTCAATACTTGGCTATAGATAATTAGTGCTACCCGGGTCGCTAGTTTTTTCTGTAAAAGAAAGAAGTCTGTAATTATAATAAGGCACAACATTATACTTATCCAACTGAACTAGATGTATGCCCTGATCATGTTTTATCCAAAATTATTTTAAAATCGTAGCCTGTTTGTGTAACCTTTCAATTAAGCCAACTATTTCATATATACATCAGTAACGAGTAACTTTTTTTTTTTCGTCTTTAGAAATTGTGGTTTTAACGCATGCTGACATCACATACTCTTACATGTGACCATTCAGTATAATCTCATAATGTATAATTTTATTACAAGCACAGTGAGATAATCACGTTCACCAACAAGATACCATGTCATTACTACTAGGTACAATGAATGATACAGTAAACTCTATTAGGTTGGAAGAAAAATAAAACAGGTTTCTTATAAAATTTAAGAATACGTAAGTACACAAAAAAGTAGCTTCATCACATAATTCTGCCGCTGTATTCCGCACACACTCATTATGTTGGCTTTACTAGATGTGCTTCCTCAAGATTTTGCATGCGATAGTCTAATTTTAGAGACTATTGAAAAGTGGTGTAGTTAATGTTCAGTCACTTACTCTTTCGTGTACTCGTGGCAGACTTGCTACTGTCGCCTCTAAACGAGACTTTCACCATAGTAACTCGCACGAATAAAATTTTATTGCGTGGTTGTAATTATGTCTAGATGCTAGTCCTCCAATGTGTTTAAATATTCCTCATTCTTTTAACCGTCTAGAAGGATTAAGTAACTAAGCCGTCATGAGTGAGTGGGATATTTTTGGTCAGCGTTCAACATCGAGGTCTTTAACGCTGGTGAGGGGTGACATGATGTGAGTATGGTGCAGCGCCGGAATAAAAGGGCGGGGGAAAATGGAGATCCCCGAGAAAACCAGCCGACCAGCGGCATCGTCCGGCACGATTCCCACATGCGAAAATCCGGGGACCGACCGACCGAACCCGGATCGCCTTGGTGGGAGGCGAGAGGTCTGACCTCTCGACCTCCGCGGTCCCTTTACTAAGCCGTCGTCGTCAGCGGTCAACAGCCCTGACTTATTAACGCTTAAAAATCCTAAATCCCGTTGATATATTGAAGAATAACTTTTACACGTGGCACTTGGTCCCTCTACCCAGCATCCCTGCTGACTGACTTCTCTCTTCCACATTCTCTCTCACACACCTTACCTCGTCACTGCTTTTCCAGTCCTTGGTTGTTTGGCCAATGAGAGAGAGGCACATCTAGAGCAGCCCTGCCTTTTGAAGACAGAAGTCGTCCTACATTGCCGGTTTTATTTCAACATAAATAATTACAATTGTTAATTTAGAACCGATAATCATTTTCTACTGTTTCACTGGGTGTACTGCTAGAATTAATTATGCTTAAAACAATTACCGTTTTTCTTTTATTGTGTGAGGCTAACACCTACAGGCTGGCTCTTCCCCCTCCCCGCGCTAGTCATGCGATTCCAATTGGATATAATTTGATATAAACCAAGCTTTTCAATTATAAAAATTGTCTACTTAGGCCTATTTTCTATTCGTACACCCTCTTTTCCTTTGTTTCTTTTCCGCCATGTAGACGTAAAAAATAATTGCAGTTCTTCTTAAAGCGCGTTTTATTGCCACCCATTGTAGCATTTTCTTCCGATTTCGGAACAGTGATCTGTAAAGTAAACAATGACGACCTTCAACTAGGGCTCTGTAAAGATTAGGTATATGTTCGTCCACCATTTTTGGTCGGTCCGCAGCTAACCCAAGCAAATACACTCTTCGAGCGTGCAGGAAACGCTCAAACTAAACTCGTCTACCGAAAAACCTAAGACTTAAAATTTTTTACGATGTAATTATAGACTATCTTGCCAATGATTGTACTCGTTAATTTTCCATTCGTGAATAATTTTACTGTCAAAAAATTATTCAAAAAATATTCTCTGCATCGTCCGTAGGAAAATGCAGGGCAAAATGTATTAAGAGACAAACTTTTTTGTTATTGGAGATACATGGGGGTACTAGCGGACAAAAGAAATATAAAACTCTAAATTTAATTTTTTTGTCGCAATTGAAGATTTATGCGACTAGCAGGTATTTTTGCGTCATGTAGAACAAAGAATATTTTCGCCATCGCCGCGGGCTCTTTATAATCAGCTCAGCATGGACTACAGACCAGATTCTCCTAACTCACTCATAGTCGCCAATGGCATGTAGTTGCCAGTGCGACGAGCAGAAGGTATACTTACCAAAAAGTCAAACAAGTTACAAACGTTCCTGTCTCAGTCATGTATAGAATAGTATCGTGAGTGATTTAGTGGCCTTGCCTTGCTTGCTTATGTTTAAAACTTACAATGGACTGATGCCCAGCACCAAATTGTACACATAGCATGGCTGCGAGGCTTTCAATGATTAAATTCATGCCTAATAGTACACAAAAAGCTTTTGGTTGCAAATTTGCAGACGTGTTATTGAATGTGTTTTGAAACTCGGTACAATCCACAATTTTTTATTTTCTATTTATTTTTTTCCTATACGACAATGCAATGTATAGGTTGACATTAATTTGCAAAAATTAACGTTTGATATTACAAGTCGTGTATGGCCTATTTACATATATTGGTGGTGAATCAGGGGCACAAAAACTCAAATTCACAGGGGTGGACAAACGTAATAATGGCTGTTCTAGTTTTCATCTTAAGGGGGTGCAGTGGTCACCATCTTGGATAATTGAGTTTTGCATTCATATAATATTTTTGAATTGGATATTATATTGTACTAAAATAAAACACATTTAAAATTATTGCACTGTGACAGGTAGGTTGTGCAAAAATTGCCCCTGTTTCAAAGATTCATAAAAAAATGTCTGAACAAACCTAACCACGAATTGATGAATCTGATTTTACAATGCAAAGTATTTTACAAAAAGGACAGAGAATTCTTACTGCATAATGACGTAAATTTGTTAATAGAAAACTGTACAATTAGTACAAGTAACTGTTCAAAATTGCTGAAATTTAAAACAAAAAAATACCTTATTTTCTAGAACTGCACTGAAAAAATGCATGTCACATGGCACTTCATCTTCAAAATAAAGAGAGATGTAAATTTTGTATGTTTCAAAATGTGGAATATTCCTGTTAAAAGTTTTGCAGGTATCAAGCTAACGTGCTTACTTCTTTAACATGAAATTCACGTACCTTTCAATTAATTGTATTATCAGTACGTAACATTATAATTTAGAAAAACCTATACAATTAAATCAAAGAATGATTTGGAAGAAAAAATACTGTAAGCTTGTGTTTTTTTACATTAGGTATTTTGAAACACAATATTTTGAACACGTTAATATTCTACACTGCAAGATTATGTTATTTGTCTAGTTCAGGTGTATATGTAAAATATATCACTAAGAATCAGTGCACATTTTGCTACTAGTACTCAATATGATGTTAAAAGTAATTTGGTGAAACATTGCCAATGAATGTAGATTTTAATGTAATGTGTAAAACATAAAATAAAATGCTTTCTATAGGGGGAGAAGTTAATCGTTAATCTAGCTCTGCATGTCACGTACCTATGAGAAGTTTAGTGGATAAATGTTACCGTCATAATTTTCAAAAGTAATAACATTTCCAACATGCCGATTGTAAATGGTTTTTGTATTATGGATTTCAGTAAAAAAGTAATACATTTACGGAAGTTGTTTCTGTTTTAAAAGAAAAATTGGTATTTACAGTATAAAGTTATCGTAGATGAAAGTAAGCTTGCGAAGAACAATTTTCAACTGCACGAGCATGTCTAGGTATCAAGAAATTCTTATAAATATTAAGCCATTTTGTAGATTTAATTGGCCTATAATTTGTAAAGAAACTTACGTGAATTTTGTGATGTAGCTTATTGGATTTCATACTGTCGAACAAAATGTATTGTTATCACTAATACTGCATACATTAAACACAGAAAATAAAAAAATAACATATTTGTTGAGTAACATAAGACGTGTCGTAGCCCTGTTTTACAGTTTTGAACGTCGTGACACGTTGTACTGTTCTAAATGACCATTTATCATGTTCTGTCTCATCGTTTTCTTAATTTATGTTTGAAATTGTACAAAACACTGATTCCTTGTCCGTTAAAAATTTAGTATGTTATCATAATGTAACAAAACATTTGTAATGTCATTTTAAACAAAACATATTTATGGACTCTTATTTCACTAGATTAATCTATATTAAACTGTTACTAGAGCGTAAACAATCAAGTAAAAACAAAAGTAAACTTCTGGTTCCAACCTCAACTTACTATATTTTCAGTACAGAAAAGAAAAACTTCATTAATTTTACTCCAGTGGTAAATTCATACACTGAAATATGTGTGAAAATAAACACATTTTTGTTGCTTGATTCAATAATTAACAACATATATTTACAGTTTGTGTGCTTTTTCTGACAGATTGATAGCTTAAAGTATGTTATATATAGACTCATGAATTGTACAGCATGTGTTCTATTTGCTCTGCAACTTAAACAATAACAGCACCTAACTGAAACTAACAACAAAAATGCATTTATTTTGTATTATTACATTTTTTGTAATCATAATATCAAAAATTATTAATTATTAAAAAAAAAATGTATAATACGTATTACCATTATTAATTTTGTGTGGATGAAGCTAGGGTGAAGGCTATAGTCGGGTCACTGATCTAGACTGCACACGTCTAAAAAATTCTTCGTCTTCTACCTGCTGCCTAAATACTGTAACTGCATGTCGCAGAACTCTTCGAGTGCAGCATAAAAATTAAATCTAGTGGGTCATAAAAATTTAATTTAAAGTCTTCCCTTTCTTTTGGTCGCTGGTGTCCTCCATCTATCTCCGATAGCAAAAAAGTTTGTCTCTTACTTTATTTTGCCATGCATTTTCTAATGGACTGAGCACAGGATTTTGCTTAAATATTTTTTACACAATTACATTATTTACACAAGGAAAATCAGCATGTACCAACCGTTGCAGTCTACAATTACACTGTAAAATTTTGACATATTTTGACACGGTGGTTTTCGATTTATGACTAGTGTAGTTCCAAACGTTTCCTGCGCGCTTGAAGCACGTACCTATTTGCTGGTTGGCTGTGCGAACCGACCAAAAATGACATATGAGCATACCCAATCTTTATCAGTGCCTTGGCACCAACACACGCAACACCGGCTATGTGATGCTGTAATGAATATCCGCGCGTGGAGAGCGCACTATCTGTGGGTACATCCCTGAACTACATCGTCTCTAACCGGCTTGAAATTCTTCTTGAGCGGCCTGTTACGAGACTTGCGGCAGAAGAGATTTTACATCTGTGGTTGCCTCTGCATTCATCACGCAGTTTCTAAACTCATTTACACAAATGTGTTGTAGATTGACATTTTCTTGTTTTTCGTTTTCGGTGAAAATTTGTTATTATTCGCCTACTAAACTTCGTCATTTTCAAGGTTACATAATTAAGAAAATATTAATTAACTTATATCAAAATTTCGATCAATGGCAATCTAAAATCCAACCTTGCCCAATACATTAATATTACCTGAATTTCAATATGTGTAACTGTTTGCACAGGATATCTTGGGCCGTGAACGTAGATTTTGTGGCTCGGAACCACATGTCCCACGCCATCTTAATTTAAAAAAAAGTATATGTGGATACAAAGAAGTACTGTACAGGTAGGCCTAGGCCTAATATAAAATGTCAAGTTTTTATTTCCACTTCTAACACATTTCCGTCTCCGTATTTAACTCAAATGCCAAACATTACATTTCATTTCAACAGACGTTAACATCCTACAATAAACATTTTTAAAATTGTTTATGCACAACTTTGTTATAAAAGTAATAACATATTGAAGATAAACAATGTGTTCAAATATGGTAACCTTTCTTCAGACGTTTGTATTCCGCAATTTTATTGTTTGCAAATTACCGTATACCTCTTCGGAAGTCAAACTGGCAAAAAAATAACAACACTAAAAAAAATTATATACGATGCAGGGTAAATCTGTAATTTTTGACATGAGAATCAAATAAGTCTGCATTAGCGTTGCCAACCTTGAGTAATGCCAGGTCCGTACTTTTTTCCAGAAAAGATCGTGCAAAGCTCTTCCAGGATCATACATTAACAAAAAAAAATTTCTGAAGGCTTTTGAATGTGGAGATAAGACTTTCAAAAACATAATAAACAGACTTTCTGCATGCAAACTAAATTGTTAGTCAGTAGAACCGAAGTATGGACATAGGTGTGAAAATTATACATTGAAACGCACAAAAATTTAAAAAGTGGAATTACAGGTGTCCAGCCAGGTAACTCCGGGGGGGGGGGGGGGGGGGGGGGGGGGGGGGGGGGAGGTGGAGAGAGAGAGAGTGAGAGAGAGAAACACTGACGTGTTTTTTATCACAAACATCCATTGCAATAGGGAAATACAAATACGAACAGAGCTGTGCTCAGAGTATGGAAAATGCAGCTGATCGTACAATGGTGTACAATAATATAGTTGAATCGTACATCGTTAGAGATGGTGAATTATAGCATTTAAAATCATCAAATTTAGCATTTTGAATTGCAAATTTAGCATTTTGTAGCATTTAAAAATAAAAAAAGAGCACTTTGTAGCATTTTTGCATTTATGTCAAATTATTACCAACTGCAGATATTAAATATATACAAAAAATAACATTTTAGAATTATTACATGATACAAAAAATAATTCAAGTTCAATATTAAGTATAGACATAAACACAGAAATAAAAGTTACACACAACTACAAAGATAGCTTAAGTATCTGAAACAATGTAGTACACACAACAAATTAAAATTGCCAAAAAACCGTCCATTTTCAGTGTTCTTGGCCTAGGGTGACGTAAAGTACAACATATAACATTATTCCACTGAAGCAGCAGCATTAAAACTCAGCATGGAACAAATTTCTATAGTTTCTTCTTTCATCCTGTTGCGGCGGTCAGTCACTATAATGTTGTACTTGCTGAAGAACCGCTCTGCATCGACACTGTTGGTAGGAGCCCACAAACATTTGAGGGCAGCAGAAGAAAATTTCTCATGC
>PNEQ01132492.1:0-18425 GCA_003012365.1 Medauroidea extradentata | reverse complement strand
TCTGGATCTACACACACTTAATCAATCTTTTTATTTTAAGTATGTTACGGGACATTTAGGACAAGCTACCTTGTGATTCTACTTTGCTGGTCTTGGTTTATGCTTACTGAATTGTTAATTGAATGGAAGTACTACAACTCTGCAGTTTTAGTCTCAACTCCAGTTTTGTTTATAACTATTGCGCTTAGTTCAGTGCAAAATCCTGAATTTGATTTGTAGACATTTATATAAGCTTCATTCTTATCAATAAATCATCTTGATATCTCAACGGGTATAAGTGGTACACACGATTATTTTAAAACATATTTTGTATTTTTAACAGCTTTCAAGGACGAATTTCGAAAAATCCTGAAATTACTTTTTTGATATTTACGTACGATTTATTTTAAAGCAAAAACCATTTCAATATTTTCACTGGTTTAGGAGATAAGTGGGATTAATTAAAAACACGTTTTTATTTTTTTAAGCGTTTCCAAGAACGAATTTCGAAAAATTCTAAAACTACTTTTTAGATATTTATTTAAAAGGGCGTGGTACATAATTCAACGCTAAAAGCATTAATCTATAACTGTAGCTTTCTTGAAGCCAATTTCCGAAAATTAAACAATAGCAATCCTAGACAATAGTATTAGCCAACGTTTTAAACAAAATTGTTTCCAGTGTTAAACTTCCGAAGCACAATCTCTGACGCCAGAACCTCGTGCATTTAACTACGGCGCAAGAGATCACACGTAACGAATGAGTAATTCTGGATGAATATTTACTCATAAAGTTGGCAAATACCATTATATAGGATTGTCATTGAGTATTTTATCCATATTGGCTTCGAAGAAAGCGTAGAAATCAATTGATGTTTTCAGCGTTTATTTATCTATAACGCACTCTTAAGCATCATTAAAAAAATCACCTCACTATCTGAAATGGTTTAGGAGAAATGACGGATTAATGAAAAATACATTTTACGGCTTTTCACCCCCTTAATTTTCGAATTTCGCAAAATCGAAAATTCCACAAATATGCATTTGTTTGGGCAATATTTTGAAGTTAAAAAAATTACGATAGCTTTCCCGGTTAGTGAGATAACAGGGATTCTATGAAAACACATTTCACCCCTTTTCACCCCCTTGATTATCGAATTTCGAAACATCCATTCCTTAGTGAGTGCCTACGGGGCAAGAGGAAGCTTCCCTCAACATTTCATGATTCTAGGTCCAGCGGTTTGGGCTGTGCGTTGATGCATGAGTGAGTGAGTGAGTGAGTGAGTGAGTGAGTGAGTGAGTGTGTGTGTCAGTCAGGACACTTCATTTTATATATTAAGTTTATATTACATTATATATAATATTATGTTTCATTGTAGCATTATGTGTAAAAATAAAAAATAAACTTTATTATTGATAAAAATGTGTTTTGTTCAATTTTTTTTCGGCCCGCCTAGATAATTTGTAATTTTATCTGGCCCTCCCCTTAAAAAGTTTTCCCATGTCTGCCATACACCATACCACCGTACGCACACCCACTCCCACGCGCGCTCACACACACACACACACACACACACACACACACACTCTCTCTCTCTCTCTCTCTCTATCTCCTCCCTTTTTTCTGTCGTTTTGTCTTGCAACAGAATAAAATTGCAAAACAATCAATTTTACGGGTTTCCTGCACGGGTCAAAGAGCAACGAAAACAAAAGTACCAATTAACGATAAGCCGATACACTCTATACTGAAGCATAAACAGTGTGATAAAACGGCAGATGAACCGCTACTGCGTGAAAGGCAAGTGAATCAGCAGAACGCAATCATACCAGCACAGCCCGTCAATTCCGCGAGGCCAAATCAGAGGAATACAGGTGACAACGAAGTGGAAAGGGCAATGGGATGGGACTATTGCTCTTTTCACGGGCGGATATACAGCTCCAGGCTATAATTGTGCCTGCACCGTTGGTTCGGCCGGTGTTGAAAGCGCCAAAGTGCCAGGCTAGCCAACTGTTCCAAATACGCGCGCTGGAAGGAAGGCAACTAAATCGTGGAGACACTCAGCCGCACTGCATTCCTATGTTGCACGTCATTCAACAGAACAAACATGTTCCTTGATTTGTATTATTTTGCGTGGAAATCGGAAATATAGCTATTGTGAACAACTTGTAAAAACTCGGCAAACAAACCTAAGAGATTATGCTATTGCTAGAGATGATTAAGGCTAGCAAAAATTCGCTAGTTCGATGACCTGCATGCTAGAATCCAATGTCCTATACATACTCAAGCCCCGTCTATTCGTTCATTGTCTGCTGTCTGAATGAGTAGCAGGTAATGGACAAATAGTAGGGTTTCGGTGTACACAGGATAATGGATTATAGCATGTTGGTCGTTGAACTCGCGAAATATTCCTAGCCCTAGAGGTGATGGTTAGAGATGATTGTTTATCGCGGGAAAACTTGACTGTTTGTTGGGTTTCAACGCACGTTCAGCGTACCAGAAGATTGCTGGCTTTAGCTTGTACGTGGAGCTGTTGCCCTATTTGACTGAGCCAATAATAATTCCGCTATTATAATATTCAATGCCTGTTATTGGTCTCCAGACAACTACGTTGTGTCCAACGTACATCATACCCAATCATACGTGCTGCAATTAACTACGGCGTTTTCAAAGGTATGTTGGCACAAGGCATTTTCGCGATATATCATCAATCATCATCTCTAGTGATGGAATATCGCGAAAATTGTTTGTTCCAACATACACTTGAAAACACTATAGTTTCTCGCAACATGTATGATAGGTAGTGAAGGTGATTTATCGCGAGAATGTTTTCTGCCAGCGTATTCTGCAAATCAGTGTAGCGTTCTGTGCCGTGTACTGTTGGCGGATAGTTGTGTGCCACGGTGTTGTTGTTTACAGACGAATCACATATGTCCAGTAGTAACTCACCGGAGTTATCATTGGCCCAGTCAAATAGGGTCTCGCCAGTAACGAAATAAAAGCGTCAGAAATGAATACATTACATTGAAGCCTAGCAAACGGTCAACTTTTCCCGCGATAAATCACCTTCTCTAATGATAGGTAGAGGCCGGGAAAATTCGCGGGTTAACTGACATGTAGGCTAGCCTTCAAGAATGTATGTGCAATCGTATAGACAACAGCTGTTTATTAGCTGCTCGCTGACAGTGAAATGGGCCAGTATTCAGCTACAGTTTTATTATTGGCTCAGCTACTTCCAGGAAGTGTCGAGTAAGTCAACGGTCAATTGTGAACGTTATACAGACCTATAGTTGCTGGAACTCTAGCTTGCGCCTAAAAGAAAACGCGAATTTTTCAGGTCTCTAATGATAGGGTGACACACGTTTGACACTCCATAACTAGGGACCCCTAATTTTCGCGAAAATAATTTTACCCCACTTTGTTTTAGTGACTTACGTGAACATCTGCAGCTCTGCTTCACAATCAGTGATTGTACGTCTTAGCTTTGACGTGTCTTGGAGCTTTACTGGCAAATCACGGACTTGTGAAGTTGTAGTAACGTTATTGTGATTGGCAAAGTCAAATGAGAGACATCACTTCACAAAGACACGCTGCCAATGACCATGAAGCAATGCTGCATATGTGAGCGTTATGTATTGATACAATATGTTGAACAATTATTTTCACCAAATATCACCAGCTTTAAGTAAAGGTCGTTAGGGATAAAGTGAACATTAAAACATTAACCACCGAAAAATATTACTACCCGTTACAGCATACAATTCAATATTAAATACAGTTACTTTACTGCTTGTAGGTTGACAGCGAAATAACTCAATATAGTTCCGTCTATTTTCCTTTTTAAATAACTTATTTTTTATTTAAGAAATTATGATTTTGAAGTAATAATTATTTTTTTTTAATAAAAAAACTAATCAATGTGATATTTATACATGCAATGTCATAGTCGAAGCCTCTCATCTTCAGTGTGAATTTTTTCATTTCGGTAAGTACGTTGGTTTTTCTTTTATGCAGAAAACCATTTTTGAATTTAATATGGTAACACAAAAACTATGAAAACTAAAAATTTTTCGCTACAATAAAAAATATGCACAATATATGCTTACAAAACAAGCTATACCTCGTACAAATAAAAACATTTTAAAACAATTAAAATTTTCAGTGAACCGCCCCCTTAAAAGGTTTTTTTAGGTATGATGGTTGGCTTAGAAACGGTGTTTTTTAGCAAGCATGGTATCATAATAATGATATTCTGCCCTAGTCTAATGTTTACTTCTTTCCGTACATGCACACAATAGGCACACGTGGAATAGTTTCGTAAGAAAATCGTATTTACGAACACACTGCAACGCATTAAACAAGTGGTAGGCGACGTCAGCAAACTACACGACCCACCAAAATAGCCTCGGCAGCCAAAATTATGCTAGGTCCTAATCAAATTATGACTCCCTTTTATTAAACGTGACCCAAACATCACGGAAACTGTTGCTATTTTTAAACTTAAAAATGATTCGTTTATCGTTTACGTTTTTCACTTACACCATGAGCACCTCAAGTAACATTCGGTTCATCCGAATCAAGTGACTTGTGTACGTACGGAGAATAATATCGTACAATTCAAATTTTACTGTGGATATAGTTATGTACCTCAGATATAATCAGCAACGCTACTTGATCTGGACTATACAGGAAAAAAATACCGTACGATTTATAATAGCTGCGTAGAGTACCACAGCATACAATATTTTTAATAATCGTCGCTTTGAAACCTTCACTCATTTCAATCACTAATTGGTATAGTCTAAATAATGGAGCAAAGATATTTCAGCAACCGCTGAACAGCGAGACACTGGTAAGGATAACTGAGATGAGTATGGAGCAGTGCTAGATTACTATGAGTGGGCGGAAACCGGAATGTCACGAGAAAACCTGGCAGCCATCGGCAACGACACCCACGCGTTCTACTTGCGAAAATCGGGAGTTGTCCAGTCACGAATCGAATCCGGTGAAATAAGAGTGAATGGTCTGACCATGACGGCAAACCCTAAACCCTTTCTTTCACATATAAATCTACAGCGTGTTCTTGAAACACTGCTGCACACATTGACAGACCGGAACCAATGTAGATCATATGATGACGTTTTGTGCTTGATACTACTCTACGAACTCTAGATATTTATTAACCAAAGCTATTGTTCCGGTAATAAATGACGACGTTCATATTTATTTGACGTCTGTAGCCCTACACTGGATGGTGGTTGCATTCTGAGAATAACATTCGTTGAATTTATTAAGGCGCCCGCCTGGTAGCCGTGTGTTTGTATGAGTGAGGCACGGCGTCAAGGGCGATGTAGACCAGCTCCTCTGGCGCGGTATCGCCTCTGCCGCAAAACACTGGAAAGGCGTGCAGTGGTATCGTAGGACACTCCCCTGACTGACAATTTAAGTGATGAACCCACCTTATTAAAATGGAATTTAAGTACAGTCCAGTACACCTCTCTATTGTAGTTTCACAAGAATTCCTTCAGTAGCTGTTTAGATACAGTAGATTGGAGAAAGCCGTTTTTTTTATAAACAATTTTGAGGTGCTCTGAAATGGCCTTTCTAATTAACATTATGTTTTGAAACTACTATTCCGATGTGGTTTGAAGTGTGTGTTCTTTTCGTAAATCCACACATTCGAAACACGTTTAGTAGTTTCTTAGAAAAAAATAGTTCTGCTAGCACGCTGCAACGCTGGTTGCAAGGCAGGCAGGCGGGCGCCTTAACTCTTTATTCGCAACGTCCTCTGTGGTGACCATTGTGGTTGAAAGGTATACAGCCTGTTATGATATTACCTGGCAAGCCCGAACCTGTTGCTGTCCGGCTTGCCAGGCAATATCATAACAAGCCTTAATTAAGTCACACACTACAGAACACATAATGACCTGGACAGGGAAACGGATTCCTAAAGTAGGGGTAATATCAGGCAACGAAAAGCAGACCTGTTTCTTTGTCGTGGTAAGACAGCTCTAAACGAAAGAGAAATGGTTTGAGTACTTTAGTTCGGACAAAAAGGATATCTTTGTTGCAGAAAATGTACAGCTTTGCTACTGCCAAAGAATAATACATTCAGTGATGATTTCATATAGAGTCATTTCAACAATTGTAAATCACATTTCCATATTACAGTATTTTCAAAGCGTGTTGTTTTTTCTATCGCTCATAAAAAAAGTGGTACAACGTCCATAAATAGGCAATATGAAGGAAGAAAATACGATTCTGCAAGGAGAAAAAAAAAGATTCAGTGGTCTAGCAAAGAATCGCGTTTCCAAACAAAGCGTTATTTTTTTTAATAACTTTACTGAATGATGTAGCAGCGTTAGTTGTTCCATACAAAAAGTTCATGTTTATTACCATATTGTTACGGGGTGTACTAAATGAAAGTTTTTACAAACAAAATTACTGAGGTTGAATTGTTTCATGGTGCGCTAGTGTGTTCTGGGGACCGCATCATGTTATTAGAATGTCCATACTCTAAGCACACAATAGACACAAAGCCACTGACGTCACCGGACCACCGAATGGAACCCACGTTGCTTACACGTCAATAGCCACGATATGTCCAGTACAACGATTATTGATTCCTGCTACATGTTCCTAGTCTCCACAGGTGCAAAACCTGTGCGCTATGTTGCAACCAATAACATTTCCCGCGCTAAGGCGCTGACATTGCTGGTGATAAATGGTAACTCTAAAATTTTCTGTGAAAAGATTTTTGCACCAACTCGTTTCAATATGCGTATTTTGGTGGTTGAATTGGCAGCATGTTTTAGGACCAGAACATTTTTGCGAATCCGGTAGCAGTAGTGTTTGCAAACTCACTGCAAATAGTTTGCTGACGTTTACAGTTTTTTGGCTACCTGAGTATAGATTTAGGTTACAGGGTTCGTTTACACTGAATGGCTGTTGTTCGGTAATTTCCGTTTGTGTGTAATGCACAGGCTGACCTCGATTTGTAATATATCGCGTAAGTGTACAATAACTCACGTTGTAGCGTGCACAGATTAGCACATGAAATAATAATTTAAAGAGAAATTTTGAAATTACCACCCGACTCAGGCAATTTCGGTAACAAATAATCATTTACGCGCTTGCTTGTAAATTCAAATGTTCCACTGCAAACACGTGTAACCAGCATATTGCCGATTCAACCACGAAAATACGCCTTATGTCTTAACGGGCACATATGCAGTTCTGCTTGATAGGAGGGCGACGCTCGTTTCATTAAGCCAATCAGAATAAAGTTACTAAGACACCGTACATCTGTGGTTTGCGGGTAGAACCAAAATACGCGGAAGAGTTATCATTCAACCACTGACCAATAAGCAACGCTTAAATGCGCACGTGAGTAATTTAAACAACTTGGTACAAAAATGTTTTCACAAAATATATGAGGTCCTTAGCAAGAAATCTATAACACGTACAGTACAAATTTTACGGAGTCACGTGCACTTTATTCGAATATTAATGACAACCTCAGTACATGTGTAAACAAAGGTAGAACTGCATTTGGTTAAAAATTATATCCGCTAGTACATTCATTATCTTCATTTAAAAATCTGGGGCATGAAATAGTTACACTCGTAACATTACTCAACCAGCGAAGGTTTACTAACCTGACTGATGATTTCACTGGCTAAAGTTGATTTATTTCAATGTTATACGACCGATTTACTGAGGATTATTTCGATCCTAGGCATTTACTCCCATGACACCTCACCGACTATACTTTTCTCTTAGAAGGAAGACAGCTTTATATTACTGTCTGAATGCAACACAATATACTGACGAATATTCGAGGGAGTACATACAGGTTGTTTTACAATCAAGAATGATGAACGTGTGACACTTTTATAACGATGGTTTGGGGGGGGGGGGCCGCTGTTGGTCGCTTCTCACAAAGACGACAACAGTTACGATTTCCGATACGGTCGATCCCCGGATTTTCGCATATGGGAATCGGGCCGGACGATACCGCTGGTCGACGGGGTTTCTCGGGGACCTTCCGTTTTCCCCGCCTCCTCATTCCGGCGCTGCTCCATACTCACCTCATGTCACCCATCACCAGCGCTTAAGATCTTAGTCGTCTGTGACCTAGATGCTAAGAGCTGACCAAAATATCTTGAACCAATCAATTTATAACTGGAAATTTTTCAAATCTATCTTGTTATTATAGGCTTCATCACAAAAGGAAAAGTTGTGCAAGTAGTAAAGGCGGCTTTCCACTGGTGCGCTCCGAACACGCAGCTGTGGAAAGGCCTTGCTTTGTGTTTTGAAGTGAAGCTCTGGAGGCTCGCCTTGGAAGAGGTCCTCTGGACTGTGCGCGTATAGATCAAAGAGGCCGACTGTCTACCCGGGTTCTGTGCGGGAAGGGCCGCGCAGTGGAAACTGCTGTCACACTGCACTGTAAAATTTTTTTTTTGTACTTTTACAAAGAAAAGTCTTGGAAACCCAGTTGCCAAAGAAATTCCTTGTAAAACTACAACGGTTATCCTTGTAATAAAATACAAAGTATAGCTTTGTAAAATTACAAGGACTAGCCTTGTAGCTGTATTTTCAATAAGGAAAATAATAAATTTAAATGTTCATTGTACTTCATAAATAACACTGAACTTATTCATCAAATAAATTTTGAACAAAGGACGTATACAAGAGATTATTTTGAAACAATACAAAAAGTCTCAGGAGGTGCTAAGTTTCGAACCACTAACCCCACGCTTAGAATCTGCGCACCTTACCCCTAGACCACCGTAACTTACATATTGCTTAATATTTATTTATTTGTATATATTCAATGTAAAGTTCAGTAATAATTCTTTCTTTTAAAGTACGCAATTAATATAAATATCTACTTTATTCCAGAAAAATACTTTTCAGAGGTTGTGATCTTTGCATACGTAATTTCCGGCGAACTTACGATTTTTGTAGGCTACCACACATTTTTTTCTAAGTTTTTTGCAAACAAAATCCTTTTAACATTATAGACTAATAATTTTACAAGGAATATTTTCAACACTTACAAAAGTTTGTACAACTACGAAGAAGTGCCTTGTCATATTTTACAAAATAATTTACAGTGCAGGAACTTTTGGTATGGGTACAAGGAATTCCTTTGTAGTATTACAAAGTTTACCTTTGTAACTTCATAGACTAATGATTTTACAAGGGTATTCTTTGTACTTTTACAAGGATTTGTAAAAGTACAAAGAATATCCTTGTAAGTTTTACAAATTTTTTTAGAGTGTGTGGCGACGAAACGTGCTTGGTATTCCCGCAACCACACTTCCTACAATGACAGGCGACATGTCCTGAAAACATTTACGGACATAATTACAACATCACCTGAAAACAGTAAACCATTAACACACACTGTATTTTGTGTGACAGGCCGACACTTCCACAAAGTGTTAAATTGATTTTATATTGTATATTTTTTATTTTTGTGTTACACTGACAAAAATTAGGTTCGATAAAACTGCAGAAAAAAAGAAAGAAAACTATACTTTACAAAAATTAATAAAAGAATTATGAAATTTTTAAATTTCTGTACTTTAACGTATTAATTTAAAAATTATTGATTTTACAACTCTTCGCATGTGAGAAACGCAGTGAACGTTGCCGGTAATCTTTCAATTTTTTGGGATACTCCCGCCATTACATTCCGTCGCTGCTCCATCCTCATCCTGCAAAAACACTGTCTTATTGCAGAGAAATAATATACATGGCTTTACTTTATGCAGAATGTTGGTGTTAAAATCCTCATAGGCGTAATTGTTTTAAAATAATAGCAAAAAAATTCTTAATTAATGTATTTTATAACGAAATGTTTTATAAAACTTTAGTTACTATCTATCAGTAAAATACGCTCAAAACCAAATGGACGTTTGAGCAGCCCTAATACAAATTGGTGTCGGTACTGTTATTATACAAAAAGAAATTACGTTTGACATAATTTAAAATAAACTATACCGTTAAAGTCAATGTCACGTCAGTTCCCAATTAACTGAAACTGTTTATTTTTTAATTCGCTGAATTTATAGTCTCTTATTGGGAAATATATTGGTTAGTTATTTCGTGTTCATTTGGAAAATGTAATAACCTCGGTAATGCCTGGAAACACTATCGTTTCCCGAAAAACAAGGTGACATTTTTGTGTGGATTTGTATATGTTACCAAGTGCCACAAAAATTTATTCGTAAAAATTGCCATCCAACATGAAATACTATCTAGTTATTCTTAAAACTGTGCAAAATATTACGTTCTTGTGTGTTAAGCTTCTGTTATTTAGGTTAATATTTATTTTCGCGTGGTGCAATGATGGTTTGCTCATGCTCGCAGCAGTAACAATTTAAACGCCCGGTGGGTGATACACATAGTTTTCCAAATTAAACAATTCATTATTCGGACATACTCGTACTGCACCCTATCCAACTTGAGACAACTGGTGTTGTCTCAGGGTCGTTTGCCTTTTCGCAGTTGGCAACCCTGTGCTTAGGGACACCAAGAAGTAACTAGTTTGGTTTTGTGTACATATCTTAAGAAATTAGTATTAGTATATATTAAAAGGCACATTTATTTAGTTTTTATGATATTATTATTGTATTATATTTCAATTAATGTTAGTCAGATAACTTTAATATGTTTTAAGTATTATAAATAGCCCACTACTATAGCCCACGTGAATGTGTTTGAATAAGTGGCCGCATGGAGCGCTGTGTACGCGGTGGACGGTGGGTTAGACATGAGCGCGATCAACGAAGGAAGACGTCGGGGACTGAGCCGTGGTTGACGGCGTCGAGAGTAAAAGTTGGTACTGATTATGTGTGTGGTTGATGCATGTTGCTTCAATTATTGCTTAGTCAAGCAATGTACGTGTATTAATGGAAACTATCGGCAAAGTGTCCAGGTGTCAGGAGTTTCGGCAAACACCGTAGATGGCGACTTCTAATGTAACGTAACTTCTGTGATGCAACTCGTGAAGAATATGGGACACGAGGCGGCAAGACCGATGTGAAACTACGTTGACTGAACGAACACCGTTAAACCAGGTATGCGCCTGTAACTGTAAATAAGCCACTGTAATCGGGCTGGACTTTAAGTGTATTAAAGAACGTAACCTTTTGTGCATAACCAGAATATCATCGGCGAACTGAATTAAGTTGAACTTAGACATCACTTTATTTGTGGGCTATAGACAGACTTTAAACATTTTTTTAAATTTCATTCATAATCGCACCGGTGCGTAATCAATATATAAAGATTAGTACAATTATAATATCTAAATGTCTTATAATAAAAAATAATAAACTTTATTGATTTTCGTCTAATTTCACAATACACAGAATTTGTAATCTAGCAAATGGCCCCTCCGGCGATGTGCCTTTTTATTATTAAAGATTGTGTAGACATAAGTTTGCGATCTAGAGTGAGGCAATGGACGACTTGAAAAGAGGCGGAGCTTCAGTCAGGTTTGGGATACAATTCCTATCTCCATGGATACCGTAACCAAACATAACCTTCATTTAGGTGTTTGGCTTCACATGTCCAGGATGAGATGTACGTCAAGAAAATTGATTATTTGTTTGGAATTTGCCGCTTATTCAGGTAATCATTAATCTTATGTATTTGCGTATCTTAACAATGAAATTGAAACTAATATTTTGTGCCCTTGCGTGCAAATCTATGAATGCGCAACATTTTTGCTTTCTGCAATTACCAACTAACAAATCATCATGTTTGTAAACAAGCTTTGTTTCCCACAGTATTTTCCCTGCGGTGTGACGTCAGGGGGCGTGTACTTCAAGTCATCCATTGTGATAAACATCCCATGTAGAGGGCATGTCGCCACAAACTATAAAAAAGTTCGTATGTGTTGTAGAATATTGATAAATCTTTAAGTAAAATCCTCAGTTAACATAGAGCCTATACAACACAACATACTTGATAAGTTTAGTTTAGCTTTGAATATTAAATAACTGTTGATATTTATCTCTGAAAAATCATCACGTCCTATTCGGATTTATGATAAAGTTATGTCCTACATGATATTTTATGGTGAAATATCCATGTCGGAAACTGACTAGGACATGTCGCCTGCACACCACAATCTGCCAGGCCGAACAGGCCTAATTATTAAGCACCTACACCTTATTATAATCTTAATCCAACATCGAGGTCACAATCTCTTTATTTGATATGAACTAAAGAATTACGCTGCTATCCCTAAGGTACATACATATTATAACAATAATAAAAGGTTATATACTCATAAATAAATTACATATTTTATAAGGGGCTAATCAAAACATATACTTATCAATACTAACTATTGTATAAACAATATAGATAAATTCTAAATTTAATGCACTAAAATTCTGCCAAGTAAGTAAAATAAACCAATAAAAATAAAATATTTATATTAGGCCTATATGGTCCTTTAGTGCTAATATAAAAAATGAAATTGTGGATAGAAACCAACTTGGCTGATGCCATTTTGAACTCAGATCATGTAAGATTTTGTAATGGTTATTGTTATTATAATTATAGTTAAGGTTGAATTAATTACTTTTTCTGATTACTCAAGCTTTTTAACTGGAAGTTAAATATACTATACATAGAATTCGCTCCCCCACCCTTACCCTGCGCGGGCTTTCTCGCGCCAGCGAGAGAGGACGTGTGGCCTAATTTTTTTTTTTTGCAAAGTCTTTAATTGAACTGTATCTAGGGGAGTTTTATCAGGTTAAGGTTTCGCAGTAACATTAAACCTACTGATGTCCCAACTTTAGGTTAATCTTGTAAACTGGTACTGTTGAGGGCCTTCTCATGGTAATGGAATGCGTTGTCCTTTTTTACAGAATTTTGCTTACTCAATTTTTAATACTTCGGACGACATCATCAAAATGTCATTAATTGCATCAACTTTCTAGTGCCAATATGCATTTGTATACGTCTAACTGATTTGAAAATCAAAACGATAGACAGTCGGGTTCGAGCTATATCGTCAATTCATGGAAAACACATTTCACCCCTTGTCACCCCCTTAGGGGTCGAACTTCGAAAAATTGTTTCACGCCTACTCATTAGGGAAGTCTGGGCTCTAAGGGGAAAGCGAAGTTCACTGCCATGTATAACAAGACTTACGTGGTCCTAGATGCCACTAGCGAATAAATAAACATATATACGTATATATAATATACATATGTACTGATATATGATAGACATATCTATGACACACTCACCCGCACATATATACACACACATACACACAATCATATGTATAAGACATATAAACACGAAACAAATAATTAATAATTTTATTAAATTAATCAATAAATGATTTATTTATATTTGCACATATACTGTAAAATTTTACATATTACTTCCACTGACTTTCTGCTTTTATTACGTTCCATAGTTATTTTTCGCATGCCTTGTCAACTTAAGAATTTTACTGTTTTGAGCATTTATTCGTATTAAAAACTAACTTACATACACTAACGAGATAACCCACACAGATTTGAGATTATACAAAATATTTTACGACAGTTTTAATATCACACACCAAAATGTTTTTACTTTTTCAACGAGTGAAAATAATGACAAGTTTGAATGGTATCTTTTTTTCTGGCGTGAAATATCATATAAGAGTGAAAAAGTTTTTACAACACAGTAACATTAATATGCGTTTGACATAGTAGTATGCATAATTTACATATTGCTAAAAAATTTTACGGCAGAAGTAATGTTCAAAACTTAGCCTAAATAGTATTAGGTATTATTACAAAAAATGCATTTTTAAAAGAAAAAAATATTTTTTAACTTATAAAATAAAGTTATGGGTAGGTATGATCTGACGAATTTGGAATCATCACTTAACCGTTAATTTACAAGAGAACAGCCTTTTTTTTATGTAGCTAATTATACTCTAATTTGTAGAACTACAGCTAAATTTGACATCTGCTTACGTGCAGTAACTGTTAATATTTTGCAATACGTGTCACAGTGCAAGACAAAATTTATAGTACAGATGGTGACATGGAATTCACAGGTCAAGTTTAGAACTACAAATGTTTGCAATGGCACACATATTACAAAATATTAACAGGCATTGCTCTTAAGCAGTTGTCAAATTTCACTGAAGTTATACGAAACACAGTACACCTGTTTTACACGTTGGTTATACCATTGTTCGCGAAGTGCCTCACAACACCAGTGTGGGACCTGACAGTAAGGGGAGACAGACACGAGTGCAGGATCATGATGTGAAGAGGACGTTGTCATACCGGGTTTCTCTGCTTTTATGAATGTCGACAACAAGCAGCGGTGTGCGACGGCAATGCGGAGTGATGCTTTATATCTCGTCGCGTCTCTACACGACGAAGTTTAGGTGGGGTGAGAGGGTTGAAAGAGAACGGCCGACGTACGAGAAATGAGACGGCATCCCGTAAATGCACCCAAGCAAATGGAAAGCCACAAACACGCGAGAGAGAAAAAAATAGGCGTCTACTTGTATTGCGAAACTCACATCAGGTTGTTCATTCACGACCTTGACACAATAGACCCAAAATACAGCCTCAAAAGTTGCTGGAGTAGTAGATATATATATATATATATATAATAATATATATTCCTCTTTTTTTTCCATCCAGAAAATAATCAGAGCATGTAGTATGAATGTTCCAATGTTTAAAACTCGTAACGTTTTGAGCATTTAGTTATTTGTTTACCGTTGTTTGTTTGCGGAACTTTTTCTTCGCATGCATGTATGAACTCTCCAGATTACGGCCGGGCAGCCCAAAACTGAACGCAGAAAATCAGCGCGTAATTAATAAACACATAATATTCGTATACGATACAACTAACTAGTTTAAAACAACACTCACAGAAAGATTAGCTAATATATACATGGCAGCGGAAACATCATTAGTGGGAACTATTATAACGCTATCTTTAGAAATATTCTTTTAACATTTCCGACGGTTTGCACTGAACATTTTTTTGTACATAAATATAAATTATAACTAAGTAAAACTTACGGTATGTTACTCGGGAACATTCAAACATAAAATTATTTTATCTTACATATACAAACAATTTATTTATATTTACAATAATTCCATATATAATTTACAAAAACAGTTTGTATTAGTGCACCTCTTCTTGCAACCCGGTTTAAAAAACATATAAATGCGCAAAAAATTAATTACGACAGGACACTGAAGGTGAAGAGATTTTACATCGAACATACTGTTAATCGACATTGATAACAGTTGTTCTTATAGAGACTGTTTCAGCCACTTCTAAGATTGGCGAATTTTGTAGCAGGACTACCTGCATGAAAAACAGATGCGAATCAATAATTTTGTTTGGAAATAGGTGGGGGGGGGCACCTGAAATTGTGATCCTTGATTCAAAATGTGTTCCGTGAAATTACTGTCAATGAAACATTGCAAAGATCAAAATCACAGGCACTACTCCAATAACACAATTGAAATTTAAATACTATTTGACCTTTAGCATATAACTGAAATTGTGGTTTTTTGTTTGAGGGGGGAAGGGGTTCATGACCCCTGCGACTTCCCTTCTAGATCCGCCTCTACCGAAAAATGCACTGATAAAATATATATATATATATATATATATATATATATATATATATATATATATATATATATATATATATATGCGAAAAAGAACAAAATATTTGAACAGTTTTGACATGGATTATTGGAGGGAAATATAGTTACTTCACTCACCGAGCAACTAGACGACTTATTGTTTGTGTTGGCAGTCTTGGCCGAGCGACCGAACCTCCATGCTCTGCCGCCTCCACTTGTTACTGCAACAGAGTTAACACCATGAATAGTTACCACTAAAACATAGTCTTATACTTACGAAACATTTATTTGGCTATGAAACGGATACTACTCCAATTTCGTACCTACTATTCTAAACTAAGCTCATTATCACAGTAAAAAAACTGGCCGTGTGGCACATGTTTTGGAAAATAGTGGGAAAAGCATTTTTGTAGCATTAAAGGTGAAATATTGTCCGTATGAAACAAGTTTAAAACATGGAAAATTAAGTAAATCAGTATTTACAACACACGAGAATTATAAAATACTTTTCTACTAAAATAAAACGTTTAAAACATTTACATTTCATTACAAAGTGTTGAAAAATTACCCCTTTGCAAAGTTAGGTACTAGTTTGCTAAAAAAATGCTTCGTAAAAAAATAATAAAAAAATATATAATATAGCCTACTGTTGGCATCACATGCTTTTACAGGTAGAAAATCAGTTATGTTTTGGATATTGACTACATATTCAATTTATCGTTCATTTTTATACTGATTGATGCTGTTACATTTAAAAAATGCTTAAAGTTACGCCTTATTGTTTTACAATGATTTATTTAATATTTTTTTAAAGATACAATTTAAATCGATGTCGAATAGTCACTACATTGTTTTGAGAAGAACGTTGCAATTAATTACCTCCCCTTCCACAATTTTTTCTTATCAATAAACAGCACAATTTTTTGGATATTAGTATACAAATTTGGATAAGACAAAAATAATGAAAGTATTTTTTTGTGAGCGAGTCATGCGTTATTTCGAAAAAAAAAATAATAATAATAATACATGTGGTTGTGCTTGTATACTTCTCACAGTATCTAAATTTTTCGAAGAACAGTGTTAAAAAATATTTGAGTTCTTTGCACAAATGTGAAAAGTAGTGTGATTTTTTGACGATTCATACAATAAGTTAGTATTATGAACTGAACCGTTTTATGGACGTGTGTCATTACGAGTGAATGTTGCGTGTTGAATAAAAACACTACAATAAAAAAAGAAAAAAAGAAATGCCAGTATTAGTTGTCAACAAAGATATAACATACAGACAATTACGGACAGAACATAGTCAACAATACGAAATGAAAAAAATAACAGCACAAAGTAAGGAATAAAATGGTTGTAAGAGGACACAAAAAAATAATAAAATTAAAAAACAATAAACGGTGTATGGCTATGACGACAAAATTGGATGAGGACAACGATGACAACACAAATGACAAGTGACACGAATGTATGTGAACACAGACAACACGTCAAAGAGAAAACAGACGAAATACAGCCGACTTTCTTCGACAACATATGCGTCTTCTCGGGAAATGAGATCCATGTGAAAAAATAGTACTGTGTATGACCTTAAAGCCACGGCTTCCTATTTATGCGATTTTAGTAAATTTTATTTTTTAAATCCTGAAACGGTGATATATCGAAAAAAAAAACCATTAGATAGAAATGTTGGAAATCGCTTGTACTGTGTAGGCAAAGGTTTTTCAAAACGTAAGTTTGTATAATTTTGGCTAATTACTGACTTTAAGAAAATTAAAATAAGTCCATAATTAGCAAAAACAATAGAAACTTATGCCTTGAAAAAATTAGCCCACATAATACAAAACATTTCCAACAATTCTATGTAGCGGTATAGCGATACCTGCTCCCTTTCAGGATTTAAAAACATAAACTTGTAAAAACAGCATACATGCGAGTTGGAGGATCAAAAACGACGAAGCAGTAAGGGTGACCTTGAAGCGCATATCAAATGCCGCATCGCCTCAACGAGCAAAGCGCTGAACTTGCGTGCAAGATTCATGCCAAACCGTTTTTATTACGGGACACTAATCAGTGACCATATAATTATATTGGCGGAACGTCTGTAGCGAAATTCAGTCCACGTCTATATCTAAGTTTCATATACATCCGGTTAGTACATTTTGAAGTACTGTAGTCTGAAAAGGCTGTTTTTAGCTATGTTGTAGGGCTTAGAAACAGTGTTTGCAATGAGCATAGTATTTTAACAATTACCTTCCGACATTTCCAAAGTGTGTTTTATTCTCGCGCGTTGGCACGATTGGCGCATGTCGAACAGTTTAGTAGAGAAAAACTGTTTACAAACACACTGCAACGCATTTTAAGTGCAAGGTAGGCGCCCCTCTTAAGCGGGCGAGGTTAGGTGTTGTAGACTTACTTTTTTTAAATTAATATTTTCTTGCTGTCAACGTAAAATCTGGCGTATTAGCAACTCATCTATTTATAGCAATTTTTTTTAAATATCCATAAAATGTTGTATTGATAATAGCTCTTACGTAGAAAAGAAAATGTAATTTTATGTAACTGTATCAGAGTATCAAGAGTCGCAGATTGAGCTGACTCTCAGCTCGTCCTCCTTAAATTGTACTTTTGATATGAACTTAAAATTTAGTTTCGTCTGTGTCTCCGCTCTGCTTGAATTTCGCGCCGTCTACTCGGGTAGTCATGAACGCTAATTCAGGGTGATGTGCCTTTCCCCCCTTTCCCCTCCTTAGCAACCCTCCCTTCTGACCCCTACCTGTTTGCCTT
>PNEQ01132490.1:0-18427 GCA_003012365.1 Medauroidea extradentata | reverse complement strand
ACAGGTCGAGTTCGTCATATGTTCTTTCACTAATGTTGTATTCAAATAGAAAAATACACGGAACTACGTACAATAAATCGCTACCAACCATACAAGCAGTAAAGTAACTCTTGTTAGTGGTGATGTATATGCAGTAACGGCTAGTGATTTTTTTCAAAGGTTAAATCTTTAGTGCTCACTTTATTCCGAATGGCCTATATTAGTGAAAAGTCCGTAGCAGAATTCACTGTATGTTTCTATCCTAGCCTCTTATACATCCGGTTAGTAGCCTACATTTTGAAGTACGGAATTCAGAAAAGGCAGTTTTTAGCTGTGTTTCAGTGAGAATGTCTTAAAAATGTCATCCCGCCCTTGTCCGAAGTGTGTTTTGTTTTCGTAAGTTGGCACAATGATCACGTGTGTAACAGTTTCGTAAAAAGAACGCACTTCCCCGCACGTTACAAGGCATTTGAAGCGTGTGGTAGCCAGCAACAACGGGATCTTGAGGTACGCAAGGGCGACAATAATTTGCGAAATTTGCGCTAGTGTTGTTTCACAGGTGAACATAGTCTGAATGTGGGATTTAAACCTACAACATCCGGTAACTTTCCAGTGGTCGCAGGTCGAGGAAGTATACGATTACGTAAGGCAGATATTTACACTCAGCTGATTGCAGATAGGATACTTGACCAGGTGCGGTCCAGGAACAACATAATTACGTCCCTCCCAGCCGCCTACTACGAACAAAGACAAAAGATGGACGTGTAACAACAAGGTAAGATCTGATTGGACTGGCTGATTGATATCTCCCCCACCTCCTTGTTCTCCAGAAGGAGGCGCAGAACGAGGACGTGACGTAGGCTGGAGTGGACCAGACAGCCGCGGAGGAACACAAAAAAGAACCTTCACCGCGCGCACAAGCTAATGATCGTAATAAAACACAATTCGAGCGCGACGCGAACTCTTATTAATCCTCCTTGACTCGCGGTCTTCGGCCTTGCACGCCTCAGATGTCTGCTCTGGCTTCTCCTCCCCCCTCCTCTTGCTATTACATACACCCTCCAATAAACTGCTCCTACACTGGAAGTAAGCGAGCGTTACGAAACGACTTTTTTTACCTCCCGAAACGAGAGTACTTCGGCCAAGGTCTGGAACGCTGCTGACGGGCTCTTTTACAAAAAGCGAAAAAAATAATAGAAAAGGAAGTGAAAGTGTGCGGGTAAAATTGAGAGTGCCCATAATGGGAGTGGGGAGGGGGCAGCGGGGTGAATGAGGAGGCGGGTAAATTAGCACGTGTGGGATCTCCTCACTAGGCACGTGGAGAGCTTTCAGGTTTCAAGGTCGCGACACAAGCAGTGAGAGATGGAAGAAAATACTTGGTAAAGAAACATCAAGGCCTAGGAGAGATGTAACACAGAGTCGCTAACGAAGACGGGGTGATGAGGCATCCTCAGCGTGACGTGAAGAAAATGTGCCCCTGACATAAACGTGCTTGCCGAGGATTGAACAAAGAGGACAATACTTCTGAAATATCTTCTTCACCTCGAGGAAAAGCAGTTTTATAAGCAGCTTTATTAAATAACAAGCTTTTGAAAACACGGTTTACATTATTATTTTTATAACATCGATAAAAATAATTTTAGCAGAAAATTCAACTATAGTTTTTAAATTCAAACCACGGGCCATGAATCATTGCATTTCTATCGGAAGTATGTAAGGGTCACGCAACAACATGCACCATTTAACTTGAGATTGTTATGAAGTCCTTCAGTCAGATTGAAATGTGCACAATGTAAAATAGAATTAAGTAAATTAAAGCAAAATGTTTTGTGCATAATCAAACGCGAACATGTAAATATTGATGTTTATCCAGTGGCGCTCCGAGACTGATACGAATCGTGTCCTTCCACCTGAAACCATTGGATGTAGGTGCATCCCAGTTTATGTGTGGGACAGGAATGAAACTAGAATTGAAGAGATTTTTGGTCAGCAAGTACGGTGAGGGGTGATATGATTGTTTCCCGTTTTCCCTCGCTTCTTAATCCTGGCATTGTCATTATGTCACCAGCGCTTGCTGACCAAAAATATCTTCAATTCTAACTTTATTAAAGTCCCACCCACACACACACTGGACTGCACCGACATGTCTTGGTTTCAGGTGTAAGGACTCGATTCATATCCGTCTTGGAGTGCCACGAGCATGAATATCATTATTTGCAGTGCTGGAATAAATGAGCGAGGGAAAACGGGAGATCGCCGAGAAATCGTGCCGGCCAGCAGCATCATCTGGCACGAGTTCCAAATCCAGGGACAACCCCGCCGATGATCGAACCCAGATCGCCTAGGTAGGAGGTGAGTGCTTTACACACTGCGCCAACTGCGACCCAATAAAGTTAGAATGGAATTAGTGAGAGACGCTTAATGGTTTAGTACGAAGTTTTACAATGAGACATTTCAAGCACTAGTTATCCGACGTATTTTAAAAACAGCCAATTGTGATAACCTTAGGTATAATCTACTCGTGTAATGTAAGGAAATTATATAGTGCAGGTATTAAGCGTAAACATTAAATCACATTTCTAGGAATATGGTTTTACGAAAAATATGTTTTAAAATACACCTTTGTAATCTTTTGATAGTATTTATGAATAAAGTAGGACATTAAATTTAACATTTTCCTTTAATACAAGTTCTCCATTCAAAATGAGTCTGCAAACTCTCAGGTAAGATTAGTAACACAAAATGTTTAAAAACTTTCCGGGTGCATGTTTCGAACAATAAATTACCTAAAACTTCAACTAGCAAGATGAGGAGGCATCGTGGCATCGAAGAGAAAAAAATGTTTTCAAATTATTTGTATTAGTACGAGATATGGTTTGTTTTGTAGACATGCATTGTGACTATTTTTTTTTACTGCAGTGTTATTTTTTAGATTTCGTAATTTTTTATAATGGCATGTTTAAGTCCAAATTTGCACAAAACTGTTTTATGCTTTAGAGGAAAGTCACTAACTTACCGAACTGAAAAAAAAAAAATCACACTGAATAACTATGTTGTAGGCTACAAGATTTTCTATATAAAACAAACGAATAATACAGTTTATATTTAAAAGAAATTCTGAAACTTAAAATTAAAATTTTAAAAATCCAAAATTTAAAAAAAAATATCAAAGTTTTTTTTATATAGAAGACCTTGTTGCATAGATCATCGTTATTCAATGTGAATTATTTCAGATCGGTAAGTTTGCTGGTTTTTGTGTCGTACGCCATTTGCTGTAGTAGTTTTGAGTGCGTGGCCATATTTATTGTTTTATGTGTCGTATAATAATTAGTGTTTTACGTTTTAATCATATATTTATTTAATATAAATCATTATTTTATATTAAGTTTATTAATTTTTAATTTCTGTCAGTTGTAGTACTTGTGTGATTGCTGAATGGTGGAGTGTACGAAAGAACAAGACTGCCTTAACTGCGTCAAATAATGACCAATTATTATAATTATAGTTAATAATTACATTGTCAGCAAATGATAAGTGAGGAGGTCATTTGTGCATGCGACGAAGTGTTGTATCTCAGAGGACAAATTACTAAACATTGCTGAGCACTAGAGGCTGTTTACGTTCACAATATTAGAGTTATGCCTAGTTTATAGTATAATCCTGGTTGTTGGAGGATCACATGTAAAAGAGCGGGTTCCCCGATATTGCAAGTTGAGATTCCAGTTTAGCTCTTAAGGGGACCGCATACTCCACGCTTCAAATGCGTTGCAGTGTGTTCGTAAACAGGTTTTTTCTACGAAAATATTCCACATGTACCTATTGTGCCAACGTACGAAAATAAAACATACTTCAGACAAGGTCGGAACCTCATTGTTAAGACGCCACGCTCATTAAAAACACTGTTTCTAAGTCCTCCGACATGGCTGAAAACGGCCTTTTCAGACTTCCGTACTTCAAAATGTAACATCCGGATGTATGTGAAACTCAGATTGCGCCTGCACAGAACTTATTCGCAGACTTTCCACCAATAACATTATGTGGTCACCATTTAATGTCCCATAGTAAAAACCGTTCAGCGGGAAGCTTGCACGCTAGTTCAGCGCTTGGCTCGTTGAGGCGACGCAGCATTTGATGCGCGCTTCAAGGTCGACCTTACTGCTCGTCGACTTTGAGGCTCTCTCGCCTCCTTAAAAGGCTGCGTTTGTGTGTGCGGCAGGAGCGGTAAGGCTTCCACTAGCCCACTTATGTAATACATTATCGCCTCTCTGCGTAAGGCACTCAGCCGGCGTGCTATGAGTTACTATTATCCTTCTTCCTATGGGACTTAAAGCAGTGACCACACAATTGTTTTATTTACGGGCAGCGTAGTTCAAATTGTAACACTTTTTCCTATAGTTGTGTTTTTCGAATCCAATTGTTAATTTTCCAGATATGACAGTCTGGAAAAGCCATTTTTGACAGTTTTGAGGGGCCTGAAAAAATTTTTTCTCGTAAACGTGCCGAATTTTTAAACTATAGCGACATAGTTTGAAGTGTGTGTTATTTTCGCAGATAAACAAATATATATAATGCGCGTTAAATAGTTTCGTCGTAAACAGAATAGCTGCAACTTGCTGCAACGTATTTGAAGTGCAGGTCCCAGTAAGGAGAATGCTGCATTGATGTTTTGTATTTGCAGTGTTTTCCCACTACAAGCGTTCTGAAGTTGTACAGTATCATTAGGTATTTCATGCTGTAAATGTAAGTCTACTACACCTCTTAACATTGTCTGATAATATAGAAATTATTTCTTATCTAACAATGTAAAAAGAAGTAGCAGACTAACATTCAAAGCATGAAGTATCAAACACTTTAAGGAATGTTTGTAGCGGGGAAAATACTGTACAGTAAATATGGTCGCGCATCATTGATCTCAAGGTCATTCTATCTTGTATCTGCCGTTTTTGTGATGCTTACTATTTTTAAACTTAAAACGAGAACAGATATCAACTATCTGTCTGGCAGTTTTGTTTAGAAGGTTTTGGCCGTGATAGGTAATTTTTTCAAGACAAAGAATTGTTCGGTTACGACTAAACTGTCAATTACAAACTAAAGAAGTATTTTGGACAAGCGCCATTGAAGCAAATAGTGTGTCACAGAAAACCAGAGAGTACACACAACAAACAAATGAATAAACAAACAAAAGGACTTTGTTTGCAACTAGCAAACAAATACAAACATATACAATTCCACAAGGAATTCAGTCAGTGATTTACAAGAAAATTAATGATCACAAACGAGCACATAAGCACAGAAAAAAAAAAAAAAAACAAGGAAAAAATAAACAGTAACTCAGTTTAATCCGCAAAAGGAATTCCGTCAATAGGTTCAAAACAACAGAAAACATTTCATTACAACAACAAACAGCTAAATAAAACGAACAAAAAAAACTGGACGTGGATGACACAGCAGAAGCACAGACACCTTCAGCAAAGCGTACTAAAACAAATAACACAGTTTTGTCACAAGGAGACCATTGTATTTGCCTTTTTTCATTGTTTTACTGTACACAGTTACTGTGTAGTATAACGAGTATCTGAACTACTTACGAAGCCATAATTTGTAAATGTTGTCCTGTCATAAAATATTACGCTGAAGGAATTTAAATATAAATATTGGCAGTTAAAAATTTTTTTTTAGCAAAAATTGTCTTCTAGTGGGCCTATTCGTTTTCGGGTTTGCCTATGTTGATTGATTTTCATATATCTTGAAAGGTCAGTAAACTCTTTTAACGTTATGAAAGGAGAAAATACTCTGTAGTAAAAATGTGTTAATTTCTTAGTCCCCAAGCAAGCACTGCCAAAGTTATTGTAACCCGTATAAAATTCCTAGCGGATTTAAAAACGACCGAGAAATGAGCTTGAATTTCAAACTTTGAAATTCCAAACGGCGAAAATTACTTCCACATGTGTGACGTCTGTTGATGTGGCGCAAAACTGGTTTACTGATGTCTCGTACTCAATGTCATACGGTCATACCCCATCCCTCGCTCTATTGTACCGCGTAGCATTTTGGCACAACTGGGAGCTGTTCTCGAGAGGGCCACTGGGGCCAAATGCTCAGACCATTTGCCTCCCGCCAAGGCGATCCTAGTTCGATTCCCGGTGGGGAATCGTGTGGGAATCGTGCCGTACGAGGTCGTTGGTCGGCAGGCTTACTCGAGGATTTCTCTCCCCCCTCCTTTTTCATTCCGGCGCTGCTCCATACTCACCTCATGTCCCCCCTCACCAATGCTGAAGAACTCGATTTTAAGCGCTGACTAAAAATCTCTCACTCACTCCCGCTATTATTGAGAATTTCTGCTGTGCCGTTTGAATTCATGTTCTGACATTATAGGAAATTCGTATACGAAAATTGTCCGTGCGGTTGTGAACGTCTCATCGAAATTCGCATTAGAATGTATAGGCATCTTGAGAATCGATAAATAGCGAGTAATGCTGGAACATGGTATTTGAAGAACAAATTAAGTAAATTATTTTCACATTAATACTATACACTCCAAAAATGCTTTTTCTACCTGTAAATCAAAAAATTATGGATACAGAAACACGTTTTCCACGAATGTTGACTTAACGTTACGAGTGCAAAATGTCACATCAGAAAGCAGCCATTTTGTTACTTGAACAGGCAGATTCGTCTCGAATGACAGACGGCGTAGTTTAGCATATTCAGTACACGGATCCTCTCATACGAACTTGATCACGTGGAGATTAATGCAAGTTCATTGTATACTAATGTTCCAACTTTTTTTTCCCGTGCGCAGTTCATCTGGGTTCGTTTCTGTTTCTCCCTCTGTCTTACCAAACATAGACACATGACGTAAGACGCAGCGTTGCAACATTTCCTTAGTATTCCCAAATCGGGGCACACGCTTATTTATTTCGGTGGTTTTCTTAACTCCCATGTCCTTTTTAACTTGAAATCTAAGGACATAAAAACATTTTTACCAAAAAGTATTTTCTACTTAGAGTCTCGTGGTAGTCCGTATACGTTAAATACATGGCATTGTGTATTTGTACGATGTCCTCTTTGTCTCACAAGTGCGCAGTTGACGTAACTGAAGTGGAGTCCTGTCGTCCTTGAAAGATCCTTCGTCTTGTTTGCGAACGTTCGGTGAAAGGCGGAAATGAATCAGCTGAGCGCAGGCATGAAGCAGAAAGTTAACGCGAACACGGTCTCTTGATGTGCTAAACAGCGTGTTTTACTATCTTCGCCTGGGTCTAACAAAGCGACAAATATATGTTCGATACAACTAGAAGAAGTGGAGGAGGCACTGCGTGATGAGAGTATGGACTATGAAGGAACAGCAGAATGCAAGAGTAGGGTAAACGGGAGAATCCAGAGATAATTCACAAGCAAACGGATACGTCGTCCATGTTTCCTTGGTGATAGGAGCGACCCCACCGGAAAACGAAGCCAGGACGCCATGATGGGAGGCGAGTTGTCTGAAGTTCCTCTGTGAAAGTACTTCAACAGAATACGTCAGAGTTTGTGTACATCTCATCATACGTTCTGAACTAAGGGACACACGTAAGTGTACTGAGCAGAGGCTACCATGCCATTCTTATAATTTAAATTTATTTCAAACAAAATACATATATGAAAGTAATATTTCACGAGGACATCCTCGAGTGTTCCCATTGCTTGCAATGTTTCCTGCAACTTGGTTCCAGACATGCAGCGTGGCTCGAGTTGGAGCGAAGCGAGGAGCTCGTCAACGACTAGTTTTTGTTTTAAATTGCAGTTAATTAAGACAATTGTCAATATTTTTAGATTTAAAACAATCGTTGAGTGTTTTCAAATCTTTTTAGCATGTGAACCGTTATATCATATTTCAGTGTGAATTATTTCATTCGAGTCAATTGGTTTTTGTTATTTGTATGTTCCCGTAACATGTAAATGTTGACTTGGACATACTGCTATGGGAAGTCTACGAGAGCTAACAAATTTGCACAAGTGGAACGTGTAGTCACAAGTAACGTCTGCAAAACTAACACTATGACATACAAAACTTAAATTATGCATTTTTGCCCCCTGAAAACTCTTAATTTTGCGTCCCGAGCGACTGGCACTGACAAAACATAAATTTCTTTATGTTTTCGTTGTAAGTGTGGCGATTAAGTGAAATCATAGAATACAAATACCCGGAAGTTCAGATTTATTGTTTACCCACATTAAGGTTAATTCAACTACGTTAGAAAGCTCAGTGTCATTAGTTCGACAAGGGACAGTTTACGCCACCGGCTGCGCAGGTCAAACTTTCCCACCACAGAGCTTTACGTGAATATAAACTTACATGTAGTTGATTAAATATTTTTGTGAATAAAATTTCAAAGCCAAAATTGGTTTGTTTTTCAGTTAAAAATTAACTTAAACAATTTATCTCCTGCCCAACTCTAGTTAAATTTACTATTACTACTGCCTCGCATTTTATTATTCCTTATATAATATATATCATTCACCGTATGCCAAAACCACGAATGTGCAAAAATCCATATTTTGAGACAAATGCGTATATGGCATGTATTTTGAATGCTCTACATTTTTCTTTAAACGAGAATGTAATATATTTATTCCTGTAGCAGTTATGGGAAATTCATTATACTCGAAAGTAGAACATTTGCAATATTTGTTGTGCCAAAAGAATGAATGTAGTACATTCGTGAAACTGTCTCTAATTCTTGTTTATCTTTTCTGGGGAAATCACGAAAGTGGCACATTCGCGATTTTGGCTCTTCAAAGACTGTGCAAAATGTTAAATGAGAATATTAATTTATCTTATTAATTAAAATGACATAAGTGATTTACATTTAAAGACACTAGATTGTATAAGCTGATTTTTATGAAACAAGTATAGAACATCACATATAGCTACTGCAGGTATTTATTTAATTTTCGTAGCAAACCTAAATATCAGAGATGCTTTGATGAGAAGTTCTCTTGCGAAAATACAAATATGGTATCCCTGAACCTGACACACTAGGGAAAAATACCCCTCATAATAAGTTTTCAGAAGAAGATGGGAACCGTATCAGACAGCACATGCTGGGGTATTCTTGTCAAATCCCATTATTGCAGACGGAAGACAAAAAAAAAGTATTTAGATTTAGATTCTAGTTTAAATATTTCCACAATGCAGAATTCCAGAAAGAACTAGAAAAAAAATTGCCGTCTGTGTCCTATGCTGAGAATAGAACCTTGTTTAAAGAGTATAATTTGTTGTACTTTTCACACTAAAGAAAGACCAATGTCACAACGCCTGGCTTATAATTCAGTTACGGAAGAAGGTAAAGCGAAAGGAAAGAGTAGAGCATGACATACATAAGGTAAAGCAGAAATGCCAAACAAGAACGCAACAAAGACAAACTGGCTGGAAAGGATAATGAGCATATTATCGCTTTCAATTTTGATTTGCAAACTGTTTTAAATATTCTCGAAGAAACATGTGTACAAATATTTTTCTTACTAAAATTAGTGTTTTATAACCGTGCAGTCTACAATTTTAGCAATCAAGACAGAGAATGTTATTTCTGGAATGAACTTGAAGGCAAGCGAGGAGCTTGTTGAAATAGCAACTTGCGTTTATGATTTAGTGATGAGTCAACAGAACATCGAAGAAGTTCGAACGATGTCACATGGTTGTGATGTACAACAGACGAAAGTTATTTTTGTAACAATGAGCACGACACTTTGTCAGGATCATACAAGGCTTAGAACCATCGACCACAAATTCTTTTAAACTAGACATACTGAAATGGAGTTGGATTATATCCATTCGAAAATAGAAAATATATCCAAATATGTCCTTGTTTATGTTCCCGGCGATGAGCGCAGATAATTCGAACAAGTAGGAACAATCCTCGCCAATTTGTAGTGAGAACATTGTTGAATGATGATTTTCTTGACTTTAAAACTGGTTTGAAAAGAATAACAAAAATTCCTTAGGGATTAAGTTGCTGGCTACACTACGAAAAAGCCAAGCAACCACTATTCTATAAAAAGGCTTCAACGAACCTTTTCAGGAAGTGTAAATAAAGAGAACAACAGGATGACCTTCAACAACACAAGGAGTCTCAAAGGAATACAGCGATACATTCTCAATCTCTGCACCTAAGTACAAATACTCGTGTAGTATGTGTGACAAGTTGATAGTTTCGAGAGAACACCATACATATTATCAAGCATTGAAGAGTCACGAAGGTGTCCGTTATGCACTGCCAGAACCATTCAATGATCAGTCGGAAGACGAACCATCTTAATTTTTACCTCAAAATGTTCTCTTTTTCCATTTTCAATCTTTTATTGCGGATTGATACTGAAGTTTAAGTTACGCTATTAATATTTCCGAGAACCCATAGTAAGAATCTACAAGATTTATTGCTAAATGTTCAATTTTACATTTTCAAACTCTATTGCTAAGTGGTGCTGAAATGTTGTATTAATAATTTTTCAGAACTGAAGAAGAATGTATAATATCTACTATTAAATGTTCACTTTTCAATTATAATATTGCATTAGCAACCTTTACTGATCTTTGTACTTTAATACTTTAATAACATTTTGAAGAGTAGATAATACAGTTATATCGAAATAAATATGAGCAAATCATATATATATATATATATATATATATATATATATATATATATATATATATATATATTTGATATGCCAGAATCACGAATGTGTTGAACATTACACAACAATAATATTTAACATTCCCTAATATTTTGAAGAGAGACATTAAAGTTTAAAATCGATTTTTGTCAAAACTTGTAAAATGCACATTCGTGATTCTGGCATACAAGGGGAAGGGACTGTATTACACAGCGCTACAAATAGTAGAACTTTTCCTTAGTCAAACTCATCCATAAGGAATACGTTTACCTTCCTAACCCGTAGTACGCAGCAGAAGTAATTTTACCCAGGCGAAGGTGCATACATTTGATCCATACAGCTCGACACACATTAAGTGTCTATTTACCGTTCTGGGATTCGTTATAGCAATTCCCCAAGTTGCGGCGAGGGTCTCTGGACTCGCCGGGCAACTCTGGCTTACAATGCTTCTGTACTCTCTTATATACTGCCTTCCATCGTACACCGGAAACTCCATTTAGTGTTTATCGAACCTATATACATACCACCACTGATCATTCTGTTCATTCCAGTGCGGGCCACGTAAAAAAACCACTTGTAAACAACTACCGATACTGATATGTTTTTACTCATATTTCGATTTCTGCAGGAATATTTTTTCCTCTTCTCATTGCTGGGAATGATTTAATTGAACGAAATTACCCGGAAAGTAGGTATGTATAATTTTCAAACACAATTATTTACTTTAAGTAATGTTCAACAAAAATTCCAATAAGTTCAACTAACCACATTGCTGTGCACTATCAAAAGTGTTTTTTTATATAATATATATTCCTTGAAGAAATTTCTCTTGCCGAGGACACTTAGTTCGCCGAATATTTGGCTATTGTTACTTTGAATTTCGTTATAAAACGTTAAATAAAAATTACTACGTCTACTTCGTTATGCATTTCCACGAAACTTCTTGATCGTGTACTGGTGTACTTAAAATTCATTTTTATAACGCACAACAACGTATTAATATAGCACTATTTTAAAATGTGCATTTCAAAATATTATAAATATATTACTCATATTCAGCCTATTTTCTTTTATTGTGTTGCTCCTTTGTTTACACTTACTTCGAACTAGTTCTTGAGAAAAGAAAATTTTGAAATATACTATAAATGTAGAAAACAGCATTTGCTTACTTAAACACCTTTCGTGTCGTCGTCTGGTCTGGCTATAAGTTTGCCAAGCTACAGTCGCATTACCTCTCAGTTAAGGGCTATGGAAAGGTACGATGTCGAGCGGAATACTCAACCGTCAATAACATCTGAATGACTCATCAAAATTCGATGAGATTTTTTGCCGAGTAGATATTTCATCAGCGGACGTTTATTTATACAGTACTATGCGGTAGTATGCTTTAAATTAGAGTAAAAAAGTAAAAACAGTTTTTAGAAAAATAAGGGCTTGAAACCAAAAAATCTACAAAAATGGACAACTGTCATTTTTATAATTTTTAATATGATAATATCTAGGCCTCCATAATAACCTAATTTAAAAATTTCTCGCGTATAGATTTGAAAATGATTTTACTATCCGAAAATCTCTGCACGAGAGGTTTGCGGATGTTAAAATTATTGTGATCGGGAATATTATTTTAAGGGATATTTAAAGCAACAGTACTCACGCAGCATTCATTTGTCTTCATTATTTCTTAAAAATATGGCGCGTGGTTACAGCTGATGGACGGAAGAGACATCCAACGTAAAATAGACTGCACGGCAGTTGAATGTCTTCGCGCCTAGAGGCGGCGATGTGACAGAAAGACTTGCCTCAATCGTCCTTACTGCACTGGCGCGTCTCAGCCTCAGTTATGAATATTATCTGTAGCTATACGGAACCCTTTATTGGTCCTGGTACATATAGTTGTGTTAAAAATGCAGGTTTTAGGTATTTATTTTTTAAAAAGTGAATGTAGTTGGCACAAAATGGTTATCCCGACCGAAACGGAGAGGTGTTGTAAATTTGACGGCTATGTCTGTCTCTCTGCAACATCGTAGCTCCCAAACAGGTGGACCAATTTCAATGCCTATTTTTCTATTGACAGCTAATTTAATCGGTATGGCAGTATTTGATGAGAATCGTTCCATCTGTTTAAAAGATTATGAGCTCAAAGGACGGTTTTGTTAGGTAAGGGAACTACAATAACAATTATTGTAGTTCCGTAACATTAAAAAAATGTCCTTAGCAAACAGCATGTTTAGCATTAAAATTAACCTAAACTAACTTAAGAAGATAATATATTTATGGTCAGCGCTTAACATACGTCTTTAGCACTGGTGAAGATAAGATGTATTGGAAAAGCGTCGGAATGAAGGGGCGTGGGAAATGGGAGATCCCCGAGAAAGCCCGCCGACCAGCGGCATCGTCCGGCAAAAAGCGAAAATTCGGGGAACGACGGGGAGTCGAATCCTGAATCGCTTTGGACAGTGACGAACCAAGAACCACATTAATGCGCCTGAGAAGCAAGTGGCTGAGGATAGCGACAGGAGGGAAGTGGCAGTGGTGCAGAACGCGCCATGAACCATCGCCTGGGTGGTATACATGTACTGTATATACATGAGCATGCGTGTATGATAGAGTATCTGGACGAGGCTTGTTAAGGTAGACTGGCGGTGGCAGCCCAGTGGGCGGAGCTCAGTAACGTGTAATCTAGGCCCTCGTGCCCCAGCGGGTGTTAGTACCGCCGCAGTACAGATGTGTGCACGAGTCATGGAGAGCGGAACAACCATGTAATCATCTATGCCAGGATTTATATTGGCGTTGTAGGGCGTGTTCAACACACCTGCGCCCACTCCCGTGTCTAGCTCGAGGTTCTTGTTCGCCTCCAGCAAGACCTTGCCCGAGGCTGTCCTCCTCACAGTTCCTATCCACCAGTCCGTGTGCTCACATACAGAAGTGATTTCCAACTGGATGACTTTGTCCTCACGAGATAACAGTGGCGCAGTGGTCAGACCATTTGCCTCTTTTCTTTGTTGCGTTGTCTGTGCTCACATACCTTCGTGTCGCTTGGCGTTTATGTTGTCATCTTTGTCTTCCTGCATTTCTGTCGCCGTTTTTCATGCGCCTTAGTTTTGGTGTCTATCTTGATACAATACTGTATTCCATTTCTGCATTAATATGTGTTGCCATTGTTACATTTTTCGGTTTTGTGTCGTTTTTGTGCGTACGTTCATATTCATTTTCGGAATTGTATAAATGTTACATGTTTGTTGACAAAAGCTACGAGTATTTTTACTCTTTGTTTTATTGTGGAGTTTTCTGCAACATTCGCTTGTAAAGGCGTACGCCTATTTAAGAGTTCAGTTGATAATTATAACCCTAAGCAAGAACTGTTCAAAGATCTCATAGTTAAAAAAGTTTTTTGAACCCAAATTTCCAGCAGCTCGCTCAAAAACTGAAGACATAGACACCGTAATCTCTCCGCATATGTGTAACGAATTGTCAAGTGACCTGAAAGGTGTTAACTACATTAAGTTTTCATTAATTATTCCAAAAAAAGTCAGGCAGGTATTTTACTGTAAATGAAGGAATCAATGTAAAATTGCTGTACTTTGAAGAATAGACTGGTGAAACAAGTTATATTATTCTTGATAATAGTTTAAATGGAATAAGTAAATATTCCCTTGAATCTAAAATAGTAGCCATGTGTGCTGACAACACCGACACCAGTTTTGGTACTGTTACTAGGCGAGGACAAGGGAAATTTTGCAAGAAACAGAAGAGGAAATAAGAAAGGCCTATTCTTGGAGTTGACTGCTCGGCTTACATCGAGCATAACGCTGTACAAACAGCATGTGATGTGTTTCCTGCTGACATCGTAGCAATTGTCATTTTCTAGAATTATTTTTGTCAGCACACTGTCAGAGTGACCGAAACGAAAGAGTTATAATAATTGTTAGGTGTTGAGTTTCAAAGACGTTTGTCTCAAGGCAGCACAGGATTTTTATTCTACTTTCCGAAGGAAAAGTAGACTTATGAGATCGCCTTCCTGTTTATGTGTGTCTGTATGTGTGTATGCTTGTGTCCGTGTGTGTTTGCCCCTAAAAACTTTTGAGCCAGTGGACAGAATTTTGTCAAACTTTGTACACGTATAACACTTTGTAATCTGACTTGACTTTTATATATTTCGTTTACATCCTGTTCATATTTATAAAATGGCGGTTATTTTTAAATTTTTTTACCTAGTTAGATATCTAAGGAACCGTACTTTAGAATTTCATCAAACTTCGTACGTACATAGTCTACTAAATACAAATCTGACTATAATTTTGTGTGGGTGTTCGGAAATTCATTTCTAGGGTTAGTAGAGGGGACTGAGCAGACAATATTTTGTGCAGGAAGCCATGTCCGGGAACGTACCGTTTCCGTGATAAAGCCATTACGATGTGTCGGATGTGCAACCGGATAGGACGTCAGAGGATCACCTGATGGCATGTGACAACCCTGCTGTGGTATCATGTCTGGAGCCTTATTCACGTGCCTGTGTGTCTCTGATCAACATGTTTCAGTACACGTTTGCAGAATACACGGACACGATGTTGGTGTATGGCGCAGCGGAAGGGAATGGAAGAGCAGCTCGTCGGTTGTGTCAAGAGAGATATCCACAGCGCACTACTCTATAGCATCAGGGGCGCTGGAGCTTATTAGAGTATTTTTTTTGTGGGGGGGGGGGGAGTTTACAAGGTGTCGTGAACATAAATAATTTTTATTGGAGGATATTAACATAATAGTTCTGGCACCGGGGACGTAACCAGAAGCGGGGAGTCCGCGGTCCCTCCCCAGGAAAAATTCCAGTTTCTAGGGGGCAAATGGTGGTACTTCCGGAGTTTTTAAACACGAATATACAATATACAGTGGGCAGAACTTTTAGTTCTTGTGAAGGTGTAATTTATAATTTTATGCAACGGACATTCAAAAATATAAAAATTATTTATTAAGACAGCATTTCTTTACTTCAATTTATTAAGTAATAGTCTTGTGAGTATGCCAGTGACGTCAACTTAACAACACAACCAGAAAAAATTGCTCATGCATCCGATCACTCCAGATATTCTACATGCACTGAAATCACGGGCTGCGTAGTAATCTAACTATTTTGCAGACATTTGAACACTTGAACGTTCACGCAAAGTATGTAAAAAATGTTTGCTTAAATGTACATAATTTAACTTTACATTTTGGAATTTCCAGAATTTACTTATCAGTTTCTCTAAATACGTATTATTACATTAAGAAAGCAATTAAATCTAAATTTATCATTAACTGCAAAAATTAATTTGTACTGGTGTGCACGAAGACGTTCGAGAAAGAAATCAAACGTTATAATAAAATACCATTACTGTACAAGTTTGAAAATAATCTATATTGACTGAAAATATTATTTATACATTTAAATAATTTTTCGTAGTTATTAATACCTGGCTACCAAACATAAATCTCTGTTTGAGTATTAAGGGAAGAAAAGACTTGGAAAAGTTCGATTATTCCTCCATATCTCGAAAACTCTTCAAGATGCATCCTAGTTGGTTTTTGCTTCAAAATGATTACCTAAATACTCGAAAAGTAGTTTCAGGATTTTTCTATATTTGACTCCCACGAGATGGAAAGGGAGAAAACGTGGTTTATATGTATCTTTTTCGTATAGCTGGAACAGAATGGGCTACATTTGTGTTCTTTTTGCGTCACTTGGATACGTATACAAATGTCTAAGATGGGATTTCAAGAGGTTTAGAAATTCGATACTTTAAGGGGTGGAAAATGTATTCGTTTATTTCTCCATATATATTGAACCATTTGAGATATCGAAGTGATTTTGACGTCATGCTTATGCCGCTTACAAAAAAAAAAAAAAAAAATACTATTTCATGATTTTGCCAAAATCAACTCCAAAATAAAAATACAGTAAAATATGTTTTCGATTCATAAACGATATCGTCATTGACACAATCAACACCATTAAACTTTTAGAAATTGATGTCATTTTTACTTAAGAACGATGTTATTTGAATGCCGGGAAAGTAATATCACGATATTTTTTATTCAATACCTGTGAAGGTGAAAATATTTTGTATTGGGTTTTTATATAATTAAATCTATTACCCGTGACAAGTACTTTTACTGTGAATTATTTTGTTAAATTATGTTGATTGGTTTTCGGTGTGTATGAACTAAAAACACGTAAATGTTGAATTTGAAATACCATTTTGAGAAAACTGGCTGAGCTAAATTTTTTTTTGCAAGAGGACAATGTACTGCCAAGTAAAGTCTACACAACTAACAATGTTTCATACAAATATAATCAGTTTTTAGCCATTTTGAGGGTCTGTGAAATGATCTTTCTAATTAACGTGATGTTTTGAAACTACCATTCCGACATCGTTTGAAGTGTTTGTTCTTTACGCAAATGCTCACATTAGAAACACGTTTAGGAGTTTTTTTTTTTTTTTTAGAAAAAAAGTAGTTCTGCTAGCACGCTGCAACGCTGTTTTCAAGGCAGGCAAGCGGCCGCCTCAAAGTCCTACAGTAAAAATGGATCGACGGAATTCTTACACGTTCGTACCATTGAATATATATTCGTACAGCGCTTGGCTCGTTGAGACGAAGAGGTAGGCTATTTGATACGCACTTCAAGGTCGCTTTTGAACCATTAACGCGCAGGTAGGCGGCGCATTTGAAACTTGATCAATACTTATTTTACCTCCCCACCTTTTCTCCTTTTTCTCTATCTCGACTCACAGAATAGTTGGGTCGTACCAGCTGCCGGCGCAAGAGGGCGCGGTCTACCACACTTTTTTTCACCATGTTTTTATTTTTATATTTCTACCGGTTGTTTTTTTCTTATTTTAGAGATAAAATATGACTCAATTTTTTTCTTTGAAAAATTTTTTATCTCGCATAGTTTTTGCGTAGTGGCTCGTTAAACCAAAATTTGCCTGTTTCCGTTTTAAGGACGGCTATAAAACAAACTAACCTACCAAACTGAAAAAATGCACAGTGAATAGCGATATTGTAGGCAACAAATTCAGCTATGTTAAACAACAAAATAAAGAATATTTGTAATTTGAAAAAATTATTTTAAATTTCAGCATTTTTATTTAAATACAAAATTTTTTATTCTTTGTTTTTATGTACGTGACTTTGTAGCCTGCGACGTCTTCATACACTGTGAATTTTGTCAGTTTGGTATGTCACATGGTTTTAGCGTGGGAGTCCTTAAGGGTGCTCGGTACGGCATGCTAAACAGTGAGAAACATGTGTACTGTTATTGATCATTATTCAGAGAAAAAATTAAGTTAAAGTATATCGTTTTCGGAAGTATGTGTCGTAAAGTCGTATAATTGTCTAAGACATTTAATATATATAAAAAACTTTTAACTTTTTAAAGAAAAAATTTTTGGAAAATAAGCCTTTTTTTAATGATTTAGTTAATTATAGTGGAGTAATGGAGTACGAATAACACATAAATCCATGTCTTAGACTTGTACCTTACCACGCTCTATAGTATGTTGCAATCGGAACATTTCTGGAATAATTATAATCCTGTAAAAACATCAATTAAAATTAAATAATCTCAATTTTTTACCCGACGAAAACAGGACATCTACTTGTGGAGATATGTTGCTTATATCCCCAGTACCTCCAGTGAACGCGGAGCAGTTATGCGAGGATAAGAAGTGGCAACTCATGTTACCAAAACTGACAGGGATTATCTGCAGGGCCCGATCTATCAGCTAGAGACCGATTCTCACGAAAATGCCTTCAG
>PNEQ01132489.1:0-18425 GCA_003012365.1 Medauroidea extradentata | reverse complement strand
CGTTTTATCTGGAAAACGGTTTACCGGAGAGCATTCAGACAAGAGGGGCTTTTATTTTCCTTCTGCTAGAGCCCATTAATTTGCTATGTGGATATTACCTTACCACTTAGCATTTAAAAGTTACTTACACAAATGGGGTGAGTCACCCCTACATAGCCGCGAAGGGAAACGTCACGGCAACCAACTTTTCATACATTAACGTGCTCCAATTCTTTGAGCTCTATGCCAATTTTGGTGGCTCGATCTCTTATATTTTCTAGTATATTTCGAAAAATGTTTAAAAAATTATTTTTTTCAACGTGGCGTAGCTCCCTTAATATTTACCACAGAATAGTGTTGGTTTATATACCCCACCTTATTTTCCATAACGAATCCCCTCCCGGACTTTGGCACATGAATTCTGGTCCACCCTGTATATAGGGTGATTAGGGAGTAAAGGTACATGCTTTAAGGGGTGATAGTACTGGTGATTATGAACAAAATGTTTCTAATAAACATATGCCCATTCCTTAACCGTTTCAGAGAAACTGAATGAAAACAACAAACAAGGAACGGGAAATGTGCAGATGACGGTAAATCACGATACTGTTATCGTATGTTTTGTTTAATTGTGTACATTTTAAAAAGGTGTGAGGTTTGGTTTAAAAGCGAAGTCTACACGCGCAGGGTGGACACAAGAGAGGAACTTCTCACTCGTATTTACCATGCTTGTGCTCAAGTAAAGCAATATACTAATGAGCTCAGATCAGCAACACAGCAGCTGTCTATCAAAGCAGCAAAATGCATTGAAGTTGGTGGTGGAATGTTTGAACATGTTTTGTGAGGAAATGTACACAAACAAAACATACGATAACAGTACTGTGATTTACCGTCACCTGCACTTATCCCCGCTCCTTATTGTTTTCATTACGTTTCTCTGAAATGGTTAAGAAAAGGGCATATGTTTATTAGAAACATTTTGTTCAAAATCACCAGTACTATCACCCCTCAAAGCATGTATCTTTCCTCCCGACTCATCCTGTATATGAAGGGTTCGGATGTAAATAATGGTAAGGGTCATTCACAGAGAAACAGTGTTATGAACTGTAAAACATAGTAAGTGACCTACTTTATTCATATTAGAAAATAATTCCATTTCAATTCAAGACTTGGAATGGAACTCTGAACTAAAAATTTGTAAAGGGCGTTATAATGTTTAAAACGGTACTCACAACAAATATTTTTGTTCTTTGTATGGTAGGCCTACTCATTTTGTTTGTTGTAATAACTTAATAGATCCTATTAACGAATCAGCATGACTCATCGCAACTTTTACACTGAATAAATAAATCCAACACTAAGAACTTTGCCTATTGTTTTCTTGTGTATTTAAAACTAAAGTCGTAATATGAGAGCCCTTGAAACATTGTGTTTAGAACAAGAATGTGCTTAATGTTAGAACTGAACTGAAGATTTAAATTTAAAAATTAATTTGTTTCCAAGGAAAAATAAAACGCGTAAAAGCCTATGCTTATAGTAAATTAAATAAACCCTCATACAACCTTATGTTTACACTGATAAGCTATGTTGCATACATTATAAATTATGTAGGCTTTATTCAAATTTATACACCTATAAACACACACACATTTTACAATACGACTGATACCTACATTGTCTTATATTAAGTTGGGTACAAAATCTGCAAGATTTTGAATTATAACAGTAATGTATAAAAGTTACTTTGTCTCATCGAGCAAAAAATCATTATGTTTAAAAGAGTATACATGAAGTTTCTCCGACGATTACTAAATGACATCTAGTATTCTAATTTACTTATAATTAGTCCAAACTGAAACCATGAATGCTAACATTATGTTTGTAATAAGACAGTTTATAAGTGGTCACTGGTTGAATGTGTTTTGCGTGTTCGAGACCTGTAATTGCAGAAGTGGTAACGGTGATGTAACACACACATCACACCTCTCCCTAGCCTATAAGCGCAAGTCACTGAAATATCATAGTCTTCTCGCATACAACTAATCATTATGAGACCTTTAATGGTGACTCTTTAATTTTAACACATACTATTAAAGTCAAAGTTGTGTTTTACTTTCCTATACTGTTTGAAAGATTCTGCGCTAAGATTATTCAATCTATAAAGGATAGCACAAAAAAACAACAATTTATGCAATTTTTGGACTCTAGAATATATGTTACAGTGCGTAGATGGCATTCTTAGTTTAACGTACTTTAACGTTATTCCTAAGAATATATTGATCATGCAGGTAGAGGAATTTTCGAATAATCTAGTAACGGTCGAAGCTCTTCACGTGTCTCGGCGGCTTACTGCACGTTTCAACAAAAGTGTTGCTGTGTGTTCTTAAATAAACATTTTTTTTTAAGCTATTCGACACTTTTCTATTGAGCTAGTCTACGAAATGAAAACACACTTCAGACAAAAATGGAATGTCATTGTTTAGACGTTTTGTACATTAAAAACACTGTATCTAAGCCTACCAAATAACTAAAAACAGCTTTTTCAAACAGCCGTGCTTGAAAATGTACTAACCGGATGTATGTGAGACTTGAACTTTACTATAGAGTTTCAAGCAATAAAAATTTATTTACACAACTTAATATCACATAGTTAAAAATGAATCCGAGGAAAAATTTCCCTCTAATATAGTGCTTGCTTTGTGTGATGAAGTGGTTTTTTATGTGCGCTTCAAAATCACCCTTATATTTTCGTCACTCTGAGCCTTTAATACGAAGGTAAACGGTAAGCATAGAATTTGAAGTATTTTAAGTTTTGTGTCAAATTTTCTTTCGTATACGTGTTTCTTATCAAGGTGCATAACTTAAAATTTTAAACATACTGATAATAAAAATTCAAGCCTGGGCAGGCGACCAATGCAATTTATGCAGAAACTACGGGTCATTAAAAAATGTAAGTCTATCGACAGGTTTATTTCGAGTGGAAAGGTGGATCATTTTGTCATATTTTGCTGTTGATAAATTCCGTTCTAAAGAATAAATAAGGCAATATGTACTTTGGATCAGTTAAATATTAAAATAAACAAGAAACAAATTTATAGAGCCAATAATAGGAAATTTCTGGGTTTTTATACAGACCGTAAGTTAAATTGGATAGAACATATAAATATGATAAGCAAATAATTTACATCAGGATTTTCTGTTATTAGAAATTTAAAGAGGACGTGCAAATGACCTATTATTATTTTTTGAGACTTTCTTCAGATATGTCAAAATGTTCTGGATGAAAATCTTATGCCAAACAGAGTTTTTATGTAATCAGATAGGCCTATAGTTACAAAGAACATTTTACCAAAATACATTTTAACAATGTCTTCCTTACAAGTTATTGGATTACAATGTTTCATACATGAAAATATAGTTTTCCTAAAAACTCTACCGTTAGAACAAAAAGTGATTTTGGAGTAAAATATCACAACACAGCTGTTGTTAACTTTATTGTTGCTAACTTATATAATGAATTACCGTCAGTTTTAAAAAAAACTAAGGAATTTACAGCTAAATTTAAGAGATTTCTTCTGAAAAATTCATGTTCTAATGTAAATTATTTAATTAGGTCTATGAATGTCTAAATTAGTTCTGCGTTATTATTTGTGAATCAAAAATTTATTAACCTATGACATTGTAATATTTATATATTTTTAATATGTGCATAGGGAATGGTAATGTGTGTATGACTGTTTCACAGTGTAACGTATTTTTTGCTTCCATCAGACAGATGCCTATACTGTAAATATGTACAAGTTTAATAGTTGTTAAACTGTGTGTGCAGTTAATTGTGATAAACAGGATGCAATACCGTAAATAAATAAATAAATAAACAAAACAGACCTAAACTATACCAAATACAAAAAAAATATCACCCAGCTACGGGGTTTTACAGCACCTTAGTAAATTTTTATGATAAAGAAACCTGATTTCGACTTATAAGTTCATTGTAAAAAATTCAGTTAACTATATAACCAGCTAAAAATCGAGGTTTTTGTCTTGAAAGAACAATATGATCATAATTAAACATTTCAAACAATACTGGAAGAAAAATTTCTGATATCTGTCCTTGTTTAGGCTTATAAAATAAGTATCACAAAAGTAATGGAAATGAGGGTTCGTACCATAACTTGAAATCACAACCAAACGTTTATAATACTCTTTGTTTAAAAATTTCCACCACTTTAGATATGATTTTAGAAAAGTTAATAATGACGAAAACATTCAGAATTTACAGCTTCTACATGGTGATTTCGTAATTGTCAACATTACTCCAACAGTTTTATTGTCTTCAGACAGATGCTACTTCAATGGGTAGAATCTCACGTTTTATCAGAAGAGACTATAATAAGTGAAAATTATGTGAAAGTAACTATTTCTTTACGAAATGCCTATTACTATTAATCTAACGAATTCATATCAGTGGAGTATGTGAACTGTTTTTTGATTAACGTAATACTGAATTCTAATTAGATACATATTTTAAAGCTTAATCTTACACAAATTACAATATATTAATTAAAAGAAAGTAAAATACAATATTCTATCAGGCAAAATTATGAAGCAGTACATCTCCCGAACTTCGCAACATGGCTGCGATCTGGCAACAGTGCATCATTAGCCCTGTACTGCAATCTAAGGTTCGAAAGCTCTATAGTAATAAAAAATAATTTATTAGCCATTTATTTATTGTTTATTCTGATTCAAAACCAGAATTAATAATGAAATATGTTTCGTTATTTAAATGTTTTGTTCATATTTATTTACTCATTTCACTATAATTTATTGTAATTCTTGCTATTTATTATTATGTTATGATTTCTAGTATTTTCTTTTAGTAACATTTAGTATTTTTAATGCAAATTTTCCGTTTAAAAATATGAAGCTCGTTAGTCGTGTACCCGACGTGTTTGAAACATACTTATAACGCCCAGAAAGACGTTTTCTTGCAAGGTGGAGGGACAACTTACAAAATAAACCGGAATGTCAGCCTGTGTTCATTTCAACGAAAGTGAAGTTATCCAGAGGCACAATCCATGCAGGTAACAGCTCATCTCACACGACAAGATTCCACACCCAGTTTGTAAAACTCTCTTCATTAGATGTTTCGCAATCACTACAATCAGGTATGTAACAAATTTTAAAGGACAGTGTAATAATAATAATTTTTTATACTCGCAATTGGGCTAGCGCCTGGTCGCGGGCAAATTCCTCCCCATCCCCAAATTTCCATTTCTCTAGTTCATTCCTAAACTTTCCGACCCCCCTCACAGTCACCAACTCCTTCCGCAGTGCATTCCACTTCCTCACTGTCCTCACCAACATCGACTGTCTACCCCTCTCCGTTCTCCTCCACACCCTCTGAATCTTCTCACTGTTGCCACCTTCACCCTTGAAAGTTCCCTTAGTTAATTTGCAGGCCAAATTTCCCCATCCCCCCTCCCCATTCATCATCCTATACAACCTGACAAGCCTTTCCACCCTCCTCCTGTCCCTCAACGGTCTCCATCCCAATTCCTTCATCATTATATACTAGGTCTAATAGTTCCTTCCCTCTTCACCAGCCTGCCATTTCCATTTATTCATCACCCACCTAACTGCCATTCTCTGAACCTTCTCCAGCTCCTGTACCTCCTCCATCAACGGATCCCACTCTGTGGCAGCATATTCCAATACTGGACGAACCATCGTACAATATGTCTTTCCCTTCACCTAACCATTAACCCCCTTCAACACCTTCCCGAGCAGTCCTAAAGCCCTTCTTCCCTTCTTAACCACTCTACCCACCTGCTTTGTCCACCTTAGATCTGACTGTATCTCAACTCCCAAATACTTATATTGTGTGGCTTCCTCGTTCTCCTTTCCATCCCATCTGTATGCCTCTCTATTCGCCACTCTCTTCATAGTAAACCTCACCAACTTGGTTTTTCATACTTTAATCTTCATTCTGTTCTCCACTGTCCAGGACCACAACCTACCAATATCCTCCTGCAAGTTGATTCAACTGCCCACCTCTGTATACAGTACACAGTCATCTGCATACAGTCTTATTTTACATGTGATCCTGTATCCCATTCATTCTCCATTACAAAGAATAATAAAGGCCCCAACACACTTTCCTGGGGTACTCCTGATGTAACCTCTCCTTCATCAGAAATTGCCTCCCCCACTTCGTCCCACCCGCTTATCATCCAGCAGTCTTTTCACTTTGCTCATCAATATTCCATGAGGAACCTTGTCAAAGGCCTTTTCAAAGTCTATGATGACAAAGGGCTTATGAACATCTTACAACTTAATAAACATGTGTCAAAAAGATAAATTAAATCCCAATACAACAAAAAAAATGTATTTGAAGAAATATGAAAAAAAAAAAAAAAAAAACCTTGAATTGGTCTGTAGGCCTATGTCCGAAAAATTTACATTTGTAAAAAATCAATAAATTCAAACAATTCTACTAAAACTATTTGGAACATGTTAAAAGAAGAAATAAAAACTAAAAAAAGACATGAAAATTTCCAAATTGAAGTTAATGGAAAATTGTATAACAATGCTCAACAAATTGCTAATCTTTTTATAATTTTTTCGCAGAGGTTCCACAAAATATTCTTAAAAATTATAGAAAAATTCAAACAACTTCTATACACTATGGTACTGTAAATTGGATAACAATTTGGAAATAAGTAAATCCATATTTCTTACACCAATTGATAACAGAGATATAGTAACAGTAATTGACAAGATAAAAGCTAAAAAATCAATAGGATTATATGAAATCCCAATAACTGTGATTAAAAAATGTATAAGTTAAAGTTACATCAATTAAAATTTCCATTTACTTACGTATTTAATACTTGCCTTATTCAAGGTAATAAAACAGAAATGAACAATTTTAGACCAAACTCGTCATTTGCAAAAATACTTGAAATAATATTTGAAAAATTATCTTCTTTCCTAATAAAAATGACATAATTTCATCTTCACAATTTGGGCTCTTAGCAGGCAAATCTAATGGCCAAGCTATTTACCAGTTTATAAATGAAATAATTATTGCTTTAAACAATAAAACTTTAATTAAAAGTATTTTTGCAGACCTTACTAAGTCATTTGATTGCATGGAATATGAGCTTTCACTACGCAAGCCTGAGAAATATGGAACAAGGGGAATTGTGAACAACTTGTTCCGATCATATTTAAGAGACACAATACAAATAACTTCAATTTCTCACTGTAATTCTAGTAATTGCCATGTAAATTACTTAGCAGAACCACAGCCAGTTAAGGTGGAGGTGCCACAGGGGTCCATACTGGGACCTTTGTTATTTATAATTTTTATTAATGACTTTCCTAAAAGAACTGATATTACAAATTGTACAGTAATGTTTGCAGAGGATACAGATGGTCTAGTAAAGAGCCAAGATAATACCAATCTAGATAGTAAAACTATAAAAACAATAGTTTGTATGCAACAATGGTTTGAAAATAATAAGTTGGTGCTACATATAGATAAATCTGCCATCATGAAGTTTAATTAAAAAAAAAAAAAAAAAGAGCATTACGAAACAGGTATGTCTAAATTCAGTTATGACATAGGAGATAAATAGTTGATAAAAGTAGAGAAAACAAAATTCTTAGGCATTACCATTGAGTCCACACTCAACTGGAATAACTAATTGCAAGCACTTTGTTCATTTTTGTTTTGTTTTTCATGCATTAAAAAATACTTTAACTATGGAAGCATTAGAAAGTTTATATTCTGCAAATGTGCATTCCATCTTGAGTTATGATGTTATTTTCTGGGGGAACACAACAAAAACAGTTGACTTGTTTAGATTACAAAAAAAAAATCATTAGAAACATAACAAATAGCAACAGTAAATCCTAGTGTAAAAATTTGTTTCAAACACTAAAAACCATGACACTGTCACAAATTTATATTTACCACACCATACTTTTTTGTGGGTAAATATCAAGTTTAGCTACTCATGCAAAAACTAAGAAAAAAAAATTGAAAAAATGTACTATTTACGATTAATTATGTTGAATAAAAACAGAAATTAGTAGTCACGATTAATAATTAGGCCTACATTCTATCAAATCACTAATGGGGAGGGCTATGAAGATCAGCAAAATTGTGGGATAAAAATATATGTAAAATAATTATAATAACTACCTGAACTACACTAATTATGATTAATTTTAAGTAAATATAACAAGAAAAAAACATACACTAGTAGGTACCGGAAAAGAAAATTTTATAAAAATTTGATAGTGGGGAAGGCTATGAAGCTCAGGGAAATTGTGGGGTGTAAATATATAAAATAATTATAACAACTACCTGAAATACACTAATTACAATTAATTTTACATACATAGAACAAGGAAAAAACCCGCACGAGCACTGGAAAACCTACATTATAAAAACTCGATAGTGGGGAGGGCTATAAAGATCAGGGAATTTGGGGGTAAATGTTTGTAAATTAATAATAATATATGGCTGAACAGTACCATTAATGATTAATTTCAGTGAAATATAACTGAAATAAATAGCAGCCATTAGTAAAAATGCCTGTACTGTAAGAAAATCTCTAGTGGTTAAAGTCTACGAAATTGCGAACTCAAAATATTAATAATAAGCATGTAAATTCACAATAACAAAAGCTATTTTAGCTCGTTGTAGCACGAATTGAAAGCGTAGAAAAAATAACGTAGTAAATGCATGCAATTTACCTATTGCACTAATTAACCAATATACACAAATAAAAATTTTTTTAACCGAAAAACACGTGGACAAAATATGTTGCATTTTCAATTCACATTGTACACATGATGTAGGGCCTACCGATGTTACACGTCTTCAATACCCACTATACACCCTATTTAAACACATTCTGACGCCAATAGAAGTCACATAAAGCTACAAAAGAAATTCATATACAGTCACTAAAGCGTTCACAACCCATACGATACCAAACGCACATGGTTCACGGTTGTTTAGCTAAAATAACATGAGAGATGTCTGAAACAAAATTTTTTACTTACTCAACTTGATGGCGGTTACAAATCCTTCATACTATCAGTAAATAATGCATTTGTCCCCTTTTGTCGAGGTACATTCATGGACATCTCTCCACACACGTTGTATGCATAACCTATTTGATCCTGTGTCTCAATTAGCGAAATTCAACAAACAATTATCATCCACGAGAGTTCCAAATTAAAAAAAGTCCATAAAACACGCACTACATACGACACTAGCATGCCGTGAAGCACATTTAGTTGCAAGTATCAAATTCTCCCTGAATATGCACAGCTGTCGCTGCGAAAACACGCGTTAAAAGCACGACGGTTTTCCTACTACTGAATTTGCTGCCTAAAGAACAGTTGCACAATGTATTAGCTCTACTTTCAATAGTTAATGCTAGGAACGCTAGTAGCACATAAACATACATCATGGCGTTCACCTAAAACACAGGAGTCTGACTTAGAATTTCTACGAAAAACTGCAAATTTCATTAGTAAGTAAACCCCAAATTTCTTTTTTTTTTTTACGTACGACTACTTGTAGTCGCTGTAGAAGCATTTTTATTAATAAACTTTACCTGTAAAACCAACAGTTTAGCCAGTACACAATGATTAGCTAAACTTGATATTTATATTTTTCTGTTAATAACATAAGTAAAGATACAAACAGCAATATAAATAACCATAACACAAGACAGGTGAGTGAATTATATATAGTCTCACACCGAACTAAAAAATTCTCGTAACAGTATGTCCGGATTATGCTTGTACTGTTACACTAATAAATAAACTAGCACAAAGTTTAAAAGGTTGAACTAGCAATTTAAAAGGAACCTAAAAGAATTTTAATAAATGAAACTTTTTACTTAGTAAACAATTATTTAACAAAATGACAGGTAATATGTGGTGAGGGGGGGGGGGGTCAACTGGGTGACAAGATACAGAGAGGTTTATTCAGGGGGAAGGGGTGATCATGAGTGGAAGATACAGAGGGTGGGGAAAAGGACAGAGAGGAGAAAACGCTATTATGGTGAGAACGGTAAAGGATTGGATTGAGTTGCCGTGGGATATGTTTAAGAGCATGGGCCCAAGTTTCTTTGCATTTAACGAAAGTTATTTTTTAAAAATATAAATGGGAGCAGATATTGTAAAAATGCTTCGTAACTTTGTTATGACTGATTTAAACTGCATACTCTAATTTTGTCGAGTCAGAAGACTGCAAAATTGTTGCTAATTCGTTAATTAACGAAATTTCCTTTTAATTGATAAATTAGCTATACTCATCATACAGTTTGTCTAGAAAAATTACATTGCATAGTAAAACCAATTTGCAAAAAAATTACGAAGCAATTTTACGACATTAATTCTTGTATGTATTTTAAAAAATAATTCTCTCGAAAGCCGAGAAACTCGGAGCCCAAGCCCTTAAAGTGGCGGTAGCGAGGGAGTTTAGGAAAAGGTTGATTGGTCGGAAAATTGAGACGAGGTAGGTTAAGCAAATCCTTGCCACAGGGCTGGGGACCATTTGCAAGAAGAAAACAAAATTCTATTTTGTATACTTATCGAGTTAATTTGTAATTTAACTGTTTTTTATTTATTTTAATTTTTTTATTTTCAGTTGATTTGTAATTTGTCTTCAAAAATGTGTCTCCTGCTATTGATCTGTACTTTGACAACAAATATGTGTGTTTTTTGCTGTAATGTTTTACATATTTATTGTATATAATGATTTCTTACACGAAAATATTCTGACAAATCAGTCTTGATATTTACCCTATAAAAATATAATATACTCCATTTCATATAAGTTTGGATAAATCTGACAGCAACTTATGGGCAATAATTAGTAATATTATATTATTTGTGTCACTACACAAGACAAACTTTGCAGTATAAATGCTGAAATGAACATTTCTGGTTCGTTTTAGAACTAAAAATATCTTGCATTGTTCAACAAATTGCAAAATACTGAAAATTATTGCCCATAAGTTGCTGTCAAATTTATCCAAACTTATGTGAAACAGAGTATATTAATGAACAATGTTACAAAGTTTACGAGTTTTCTAATGTAGCCTATATACATTTTTGGTAATGGCACAGTCTTAGTTTTTATAATTCACATGTTGCAATAGTTAATTATTACTTGTACATTTTACAAAATTTAAAGTACTTGTCTAAAGAATAGATTGGTTTGGTTAGAAGTTTTTTAATTTCACTCACAAAAAATTATTTAAAACAGAAGCACTTATTATTATATGGCAATGGTCTGGTGGTAAAAAATTAATGCTACAAAGGCAAACAAAAATGGCAACATAACATCTGTCTAAACAGGTAAACAATTTAACCTCAACTTACCACACTGACAAATACAACATCTGAAGCATTTTCAAAAATAGAGAACACGACATCTATACTACTTAATACAACTATCACATAGGAAATGCAATTTATCACATTCATAGTTACGGTATCTACTTAAAACATTAACAAGAACACGTCATTACTACCATGACTAAACTTAATAGGAACAGCATTCACAATCAGCTGTTCTTATCGTGTTTGTTTGTAAACACCATAGACATATAAAGCAAATTTTGTGTTCCAAACATTTGCACTCGGATCAAAATTTCGTAGTTACTGCTATTATTATTATTATTATTATTATTATTATTATTATTATTATTATTATTATTATTATTATTATTATAATACAAAGAAAATATATATATATTCTAGTACCTAAACTATATTTCTAAGGTTAAGTAACGACCGTCAACGATGTAATTAAAAGTCAGAGTGTGTTTTTAAGTATTTAATGTAATTTATTATGATTTTTTTCGTACATGTTAAAAATCTGATTATGTGTACAGGTTCGACTTTTATCGCCTGTACATTATTTAAATGGGCGCTTTAAAAGCAGAACACATTTGAAGCGACAAAGTGTCCGAAATAGAATTCCTTAGTTAAAAATAAAAATAAAAATTAATAAAAATATATATTCTCTCTTCATGCTTGTAATAATATGGTAGTAAAACATAAAACAAGGCAAAAAAAGTCGAGACTGAGCATTACGCAGGTAAAGACCAACAGTACTTGGTTCGATATAATATCTAAATTGCAATTTAAAATCGTTTTCTGTAAACCTTGTGAAATATGTGTTGATTGCTCTTAGTATAGGCCGTTCAGAATAAAGTGAACACTAAATATTTAACCTTTGAAAAATATCACTAGCTGTTACTACATACAATTCAACATTACCGATAGTCACTTTACTGCTTGTATGGTTGGCAACGAAATAACACAACATAGTTCCGTGTTAATTCGTATTTAAATACAACAATACTGAAACAAAATCAACCGACAGCGATATAATTGTATTTTATATAATTAATAAACATATTTTTATCAAACTATATATGTACCTATCGACTGAACAATTTATCTTACACGCGCAAACATAAAGTGGCGTGTCCCAGGAGGTTAGACTTTTCCCGTCGTTAGTTGTTACACGCGGAAAGATACGAATTGGCTGGAAATAGATCTTTAGCAGGGCTTTTTCGAGTGCTCACTTTATTCCGAACTGCCTATAGGTAAGTTTAAAGCCAAGAAGATATAAGAAAGTATAACTGTAATGGTGTGCAGGCTGTTGATAATGCTAGTCGTTAATTTAAGGTCTATATTAATATTACTTGATCCATTGTTACTATACGATAGTTATATGTCAGCCGTATTTAAATGTAACTGTATCACATATACAGCCTGCCTTAACCCCCGAAACTTACATTTTTGGCTAGTAGAGTAGTTAAAAGTAGATATTTTACTGTATGGCTGATACAAGCATACAGACTGCTGTTAATAGTATACACTTACGATATATGTGGAATTAAACACATGTTTGCATTGTATACAGCCCGCACAAAAATAATTTATATTAAAATTACTATTTTTTCGCGAAATTTCAGCTATGTATGAATAACCACTGCTGTAGAATTATTTTACACACCAGTATAAAAAGCGAAAACAATTACAGGTGTATGTGAAGCGCTAACATACAGTCCATAGTGCGAAACTAATACATTAATTAACATATTTGAGATTAACTGTATCTACTGTGATATGGAGTTGTGCAAAAGGTCAGATGCCTGCAATGTAAATACTGGCCTCACTTTACCTAGTGCTTTAAGCATCATTCCTTAAGCCAGTTAAATACTTGATTAATGTTCTGCTAGTTTGTGATGCGACTAGAATATAGCCGATGGGAAAGCGTTCGTGTCGTAGACGGTCAGTGCAAATGCCGCCGACTTTAACACCAAACCGCATTTCTGTAATAGATTAATATTTCCCATAAGTGCTTTTTCGATTTCGCAAAGCCTATACATGGACGAAATAAGAGAACAAAAAAGAAAGTACTCTCGCGATGGCTTAGTCCTTGGTTCGGAGCTCAAAAACTATATATTTTTATTACTTTTTATAACCGATTATGGCCGTTGTTTAAAAATATATATATATATATATACTTATGACGGATATAAAATTAACATTCACACTACAGATACTAGAAGGCGAAGATTCGTATGTAGAGCTATGTAAAATGTTGTCACAACAATATTTCGCCTGCTGGGGAAACATCCTGTTCTACAACATGATATAATGTCCCTTGTACTGACTACTAATTAAATTATACTTTTGGTTCCGAGTATCTATCTCTCTACTGTAATAATGTTTGTCGGTCTCTACCATGTAAAGACATGTTAGCATCTTGGCGAATCCCACATGCTACCACCCACGTTCTTTCCCCCATCACTGTAACTTAAACTTTGATGTTATTGTGTCCTGAAAATAAAATTGGCTATCAGGAAACCTACAGCACACAGTAATTTATGTCGAGCCGGGTTACTGTTTCCGAACTATTCCTCTTGCATTGGTATGTACGAGTGTTAAAACTAATACCTACTGGCCCCACCGAGTCTCACGAGAACTTATACCAGTTTGACGATTCCTTTATCATCACAGCTAACTATTATAGAGTTCGCTATCGAATTAACTACTGACCAAAAAAGATTTGTTAAGTTTCTAAGAAAACAACTTTTATAAGTGTATTTTAATGTAGAAATACTTTACTTTAAAAGTTATATTACGTAACTAATCCGGACTACAATACATTCAGGTGGCTGTATACAATACGATTAATATTTTTAAGAGACAAGTTCTTAACCATATTCAACAAAAATAAATCGGGTATCAGGTACAGTATGCACCCAGTACATTAATAAAAAGTTCGTGCATTTCTTCCACCACCAACACTTCGAAAGCGAAAAGTAGAAGATCCGAACAGTTAATACAGAATTCCTGTACATAATACAGTGTCCGTTGATAATTTACTCTGGCTCCAAGCTCATTCGCTGTTTGTTCGTCGTTCAAGTACTATCTCTGTACGCGCAGCCTACTTCGAGTGCTTATTAAGTATGCTATGTTGAGCTCATCCGTTATTTAGTTAGTGAATAGTGTATTTATCAAAGTTTTAGGTTGGGTATAGATCCTCAATAGTTTTTAGGTTAGGTTTACCTGATTTGTAGAAGAATGAATTAGCATAATGAAACAATAGTATGATTCATTTAACGTTAGTTACTGCAAGTTCTGTGCCAAAGTTTTTACTTTGCGATATAATATGCTAAGACATGAGAAGATCTGTGACTTCCATCCATGCCGTGAAGAACGACTGATCTATGAGCGGTGAGGAGTAACAATCACTCGCAAATACAAGTTGATTAAGCATTTACGTACCTGTAATGGCAACATCGAGTGAGAAGTGACTAGCTGCTGTAAGTATTGCAAGAAGCAGTTCACCGAATTTGTGTTGCTCGTCGGCATGAAGCAGGTTGTGAGCACAACATGGAACAAAATCTGCTTAAGTGCAACCACTGCAGTGTCTATTTCGCTTGTTGTGACAATTTGGCTATGCACTTGAAGATATGCAAAGGTAAAGTAGCATGACCTTCTCAGAAAAAGCTACGATTGCCACCGCCAGAACCTGCTCGGTAATCCTGCTCCAAGATGCCATCAACCCGCCCTAAAATCGTGGTAGGAATTGGTTTGGCCACAGAGTTCGGATTCGTCGAGGTGGAAACTGCATTCCGTGGGAATGTTAAGTCTTATGTTGTGGAGAATGATGTCATGGCCAGGGACATACGTAAATATCTGAATGTCATGAATGTAAATGTAGTAGGTCAACTTCGTAGGTATTGGAATGTGATTATCCTAAGCCAGAGCCATTCAATGAGGGAACAGATAAAAAATCGTTCAAAACAAAAAATGGGCCAGTCTATAATGTATACAGTATTGAAAATGCTGTGATAGAAAGTATTTCGAAACTTTTTACTGAAGAGCGCGAATACTCTGAGAAAGGATCTGGATGTACGCTCGTTTCTGTCAACTGTCTGCAGCTGAGAGTTAACAAAATTGATCCACCGAGAGCATCGTCATGGCTAGATTCCATAAAGAAAAAAATAGCAGTCATCAACCCTAGAAACAAGGACAGAAAATGTATTAAATTGGACGTGTTTACTAGGTTCATCAAAGGACATAATCGTGAAAGAGTGAACGAGCGATACTATGAAGCCCAAGCTAGGTACGACTTTACCAGCATTACTTTCCCGACACCAGTAAGAGAAATCTGTACTTTTGAAAAGAAGAATCCTGAGACATCAGTCAACAGTTATTGTCTGGACAATAAGACAGAAAAGGTTTTCCCCTTCAGAGTAACATATTAAGAAAATGACGATCATATCGATTTTCTGCTTTTATCCGATGAAAACAACAACCACTACGGTTACATCTAAAATTTATCTCGACTGGTCCATTCTCAGAAGACAATGCATAGTGGTAATGTGCATTTTCGTAAGAGATACCTGGTACACTTTGGAGAACAGCAACGAGTTTCCGGACTGGACAGTGTACATTGTCTGGCTTAACACAGGAAATATTGCATGAACAATGCACCCTTTCGTGCAGACATGTCTCAGTTAGGGTCTGATGGGAAACCTCCTGTGCTCTGTTTCAAGAACATTCAACACCAGACTAAACTGCTAATTGATTGTGTCTCAGTTAGGGTCTGATGGGAAACCTCCTGTGCTCTGTTTCAAGAACATTCAACACCAGACTAAACTGCCAATTGATTATGTACTCTGTTTTTGAAGCTGCATTGAATACCAATCCAGGCCTGTCAACCTGATCCTAAGAAGGCATTTACAATGGCATACCAGAACCATGAAGCATACAGCTTTTATATTTTGTGAAAAATGACAATAATGTCATGCCAGCAGTATTGACAATTCAACTGCCTCAAGAACCTATCATTTACACAGGATAGGAGGCGCCGAAGAGTTTTGTAGAGAAAATTGTAGATATAGGTAGGAAGGTGAAGATGATCTACAGGATGTGTCGGGAGGAAAGGTACATACTTTGAGGGGTGATTAACACAACATAAGATAACAGCAGCATACTTTACCGTCACATGCACTTATCCCATTCCTTGTTGTTTTCATTAGGTTTCTCTGAAACTGTTAAGAAAAGGGCATATGTCTATTAGAAACATTTTGTTCAGAATCACCAGTACTATCACCCCTGAAAAAATGTACCTTTCCTCCCGACTCGACCTGTATAACACTTCATTAAAGATGCTATCACTAACACCTGCACAAAATGCCACACGTCTCCAGGCCAACATATGTTGTCACTGTGGTGAAAGTTTCAGTAAAATCAATGTGAAAGTGCGTGACCATTGCCACTTTAGTGGAAAGTACATTGGTGCGGCATGTAAACAATGCAATTTGTTCAGAAGACATCCAAAGAAACTTCCTGTATTTTTTCCACAGCCTAGCGTATGACGAAAACTTTATCTTCAGAGAACTGGCATATGACAGCAAGGACATTACCATCATCCCACACAATGAAGAAAACATTATTACATTTGGAAAATTACTCGGTGACAAGTTCACCATATAATATAGCGATAGTTTTCGTTTCATGGCTAGCAGCCTGGTGGCATTAGCAGGAAATCTGCCTGCAACAAAATTCTGCAACACTATGAAATTCTTCAGTACTAATGAGTTCGAACTAGTAAAAAGGAAGGGAGGGTTTCCCTACGACTATTCCGACAGTATTGGAAGATTAGAAGAGACAGAGATACCACCAAAGGAGAAATTCGACAATTGACTGACCGGTACATACATTAGAGATTCAGACTACGAACATGCTCAGGCTGCGTGGGAGAAATTAGCCTGCAAAACACTGAAGACTTACTCAGACATCTACTTGAAAACAGACTAACTCCTACAGACTGACTCCTACAGACTGACTCCTACAATCTGACTGCTACAGTCTGATTGCTACAGTCTGATTCCTACAGACTGACTTCTACAGACTGGCGCCTACAAACTGACTGCTACAGACTGACTCCTACAGACAAACTCCTACAAGCGGACACTTAACAGAAGAAACCTGACGTAGATTAGTTTTATAAAAAAAATAATACTCTGCACGAAACTTGCGGACTTTACTGTGTGCATTACGTAAGTTTGCCCGGATATGCATTCGATGCTATGCTGAAGGCCATAGCAGTGAAGTTCGAACTTCTGACACGTTATGACATGTTCTTGTTTCTCAAGAGTGGTATTCGAGGGAGGGTGTCCGAGTGTGTGAAGCGACACTGTGTTTCAAACAAGTATGATGGTGAGAAATATAGTCCTATGCAGCCAGGAACTTATCTACAGTACCTGGATGCTAATAACATGTATGGTTGGGCTATGAATATGCTTCTACCTATAAGAAATTTCAAGTGGTCTATTATCCTAACAGCACGGCAACGTTGCCTGCACGTTGCCTGCACGTTACACTGTAACATTGTGACATTGCTACAACGTGCTGTGATGTGCCAGAAATGTGCAGAATAGGTGCAGGCAACGTGCCAATGTCTCGTGCAGGCAATGTTGCAATGTGACGTTGCCAGCACATTAATAGCACACGTCCTGCACGTTGCTACAACGTGCTGTGATGTGCCAGAAATGTGCAGAATAGGTGCCGGCAACGTGCCAACGTCTCGTGCAGGCAACGTTGCCAGCACATTAATAGTACATGTCCTGCACGTTGCTACAACGTGCTGTGATGTGCCATAAATGTGCATAATAGGTGCCGGCAACGTGCCAACGTCTCGTGCAGGCAACGTTGCAATGTGACGTTGCCAGCACATTAATAGCACACATCCTGCACGTTGCTACAACGTGCTGTGATGTGCCATAAATGTGCAGAATAGGTGCCGGCAACGTGCCAATGTCTCGTGCAGGCAACGTTGCAATGTGACGTTCCCCGCACTTCGCCAGCAC
>PNEQ01132487.1:0-18425 GCA_003012365.1 Medauroidea extradentata | reverse complement strand
AGTGAGTGGAATAAAGAAGGTTGAGGTAAAAAGCATCAAGGGGAAAGTGTGTAATTGAAAAGAGTTAATTATACGACTAGGTCAAATAAGATAAGGAATGTGATATGTGTCAATGAAGGTGTGGTATGTTTAAAAGTGTATATGGTATATGTTGTCAATGAAGGTGGGAGAATGTGGTATATTTAAAAGTGTAAGGTTTACGAATGTGAGATATTTTAGAGTGTAAGGTTGGCAGTGTGAATAGAGAATGAGAAATGGAGGGAGTGTGTTAGTGGAAGTGTATTAAAGGAAATGTGTAACTTGTGAGAATAAAAGTATGAAGCGAAAAGTACATGGCAATCTTTATTATTATGCAAGGTATATAACAATGTTGCCACATTGTGCACATAAAATGTCATACAAAATGTTGCCACTAATATTTTTTATCATTTAATTTCGACCAGCATCCACATGGTGTTGATATTACGCGGCAGTTTCTGCACATTGTGTATTTTGCTGAAAATAATAAACTGCTTTCTTAAAAAAGTAATAAAGTACAAGAAATATAACATATACAACACAAAATAAAAAAACTCACCATTTGCTATGTAGATGCTATGTCTGTATGCCACTCTCTTAGTTTTTATTGCAACTTTGAGCATGCCTTTAATTTCATCACATCTGTCTTTGTCCTCCTCAAACAAAGCTACAATGAAAAAAGCTAGGAAATCCACCGGCAAACCTGAAGCCTCTGTACTTAGCTCTCTTGCTAATTTCCTACATAGCTTTAGCCTCACTTGCTTTACACCGTCCTGAAAGAAACGCATTTAAAAAAAGTTTGGAAAAAATACTGATTTTACTATACGTATTTATATTATAAATAATTTATGCTCCCTACAATGTAACGCCAAAAAAATCATTTATTCAAAAATCAAACGTACGTACATAACAATTATAACTGCCATACAAACATTATCACAACACCACAGCGTAATCATTCACACATAATCATTATTTGAAAACCTATCATACCGTCATAAGATGTGACAGAGCCACAAAACTTTCCACGGGCACAATGTCCCAAAAGGCTGGCCATATGCATAACCTCAGCATTGCTGTTCCTGCAGCAAGTCGGAGACAAGCTTTGTCTTCATACCTAAAACACAATGAAGGGCACATAACTCTTCTAGTTAAAATATCCCAGAAATTAAAAAAGGAATGACTCCAAATATCACCTACAGTACAACCCTTTTTTTTCCACAAACACAACCATTTTAATTTACGATATAATGGAAAAAGTAACATTTTTTCGACAAAACTCAAAGTAATCACAAAAATAATACCATTATAAACTGTTCAACACTTGTTAAATAAGGTATAGGTGGTTTGGAATAAAGTGAGCACTATAAAAAGCCCTGTTAAATTTCTCTTTGCAGCAAATGCGTATCTTTCCGCGCCTAACGTCTCAACGACGGGAAATGTCTAACCTATCTGGACACGTCACTTAATGCTTGCGCGTTTAAGATAAATTGTGCAATCGATATGAACCTATATAGTTGGACAAAAAACGTATATTAATTATGTGAAACGTAGTTATGTAAATTTTAGTTCATTTTATTTAAGTATTGCTGTATTTAAATAGTAAAATACACGGAACTACTTACTGCAATATGCTGCCAACTATACAAGCAGTAAAGTTAACTATTGTCAATGTTGAATTATATGTAGTAACGGCTAGTGACTATTTTCATAGGTTAAATCTTTAGTGCTCACTTTATTCCGAACGACCTATACACATCATATCTCAAAACTTGTCATTAAAAATAGAACATTCCCAGTCATGTAATCTAATAAATTTTACAATGTTTCAAAGTAGGCGAAAGGGCTGTTGACGTACGCAAAATGTTAGCTCTAACGCCTACCACAGTTCGTACAATTTGAGCAAATGCAAACAAAATAAAGGTATTTAGTTTACCAGGTCGAATTCAGCAGTCTCAATTTTCTTTGTGGTAGGACATCTCAATTTTACAAAGACCTCTATTTAAAAAATACAGGATTGTACAGATACACTGACTTAACAAACACATCCTCAAGAAACATAACATTCATTAAATTTCGCTTTACTGATAATACAAAATTTAATAACAAGCTGCCCTGTCACAGTGTGGCTTCCACCTCCATATTTAAACAAAAGATAATTTTACGAAAATAATAAATTACTCAGAATCACAAAAATATGATTTGCTACTGTACTCATAAATTTGTATAGTTTGGTTGGTGGAGAGAAAAGGGCACCTTTCCTGAATTTATTCTGATGCGCTAAGTATGTACAGTAGAACTCATATTTAATGAAATGGCAGGGTTCACGAAAATCTTTACTCAATTGATGTTTTGTTATATAATCCTACTTAATTAATTTAACACTTTGAAACCAGTAAGTAGACATGAAAATACGTTTCCTCATGTTAGGACAGTGTTTCATTACAATAAAAGGCTATTTTAAAATATATTTGTAGCGTACAGCAATAACATTCTACAGTTTTATTTGGTAAACCGCAGCAAAAAAAATTCATTGAAAAAAATTTGAAAAAATTTCAACTGAGGCAACCTTGAAATACACGCCTGGTAATTACACTGTGTACGCAACACCAGCACATGTCAGAAATGGTGCCTAATGAAATCTCTCTTCCGTTCCATCTCAACCTATTTCCTCCAACAAAATATAGAATAAATCCAACACAAAAAAAAGTGTACAAAAACATAATCTAAATCTGTTTATGAAACCACATCAAACATAATCACATGGCAATTGTAGCCGTGCTTGTCTGTTTACCACTCAGTTGCTTGTTAAAATGCTTTGCACTTGTGCTACTTTACTAGTGTCAGGAAGAAAATTTACTTTTGTGGTACTCACTTTATTCTAAAAGGTCTAAATATTAAAATAATTACCTATATATTTATGACTCTTGCTGTGGTTTTTTAATGATAATCAAGTGAAAATTAATGCATGAACATTGCATTGTCTGAACTTATTATTCATCACTTCTCTCTGTTGACAATTATAATGGAACTTCAGCACGCTGCACAGTAGCAAATTCTGATGGAGCGACAGTAAAGCAACACTACTACTGTACTACCTTAGTCCACAGCTGCCGATAGGAATGTTGGGATACCATGAAAGTATCAATACTGGGACCTAAAGAATGGTATTGGTAGTATTTTGATACTGGTATCGTAACAGTTCCAGTAAAAAATGCAAATAAAACATTTCATACTTTTCAAATTCTACACAAAAATGGATAATAACTAAGAAATTATTACATGAAAGGCTAAAATCATTCATTAAAAAATTTTATAAACATTAAATATTGTTATTAACCTACCGGTAAAACATTCTGTGGAATCATTGTAGTACATGTAATAGGGAGAATAAGTGAGATAAACGTAATTTGTAGAAAATGAAGGCTATATAGTCATTGGCTTCCGAACAACATACATATGTTAAGTACATGATTCAACTTCTCTCCACTAGATGTCAGAACCTGTGATTATAACCTATCCCATTGGTCAATACATTTCCTCAATATTTATGAACTTAAGACAATTTTCTCTAAAATGAAACACTTAAACCCCTTGGCATGTGATTCTTACGCCGTGAAACATTTTTATCTTAGGGGGCTGCACCTTCTATTGATACAGACAGTTTCTGAAAAATCTAACAGTAGAGTACCAGGTTTGGTGAAAAAATTTACTCAAGGTGCCACGGAAAATATTGTGGCACGCAAGACTAAGAAAAATAGTACATTCAAGTATATTTGAAATGTGTTGGGACTAGTTGCAACTTTGCTGACCTTGTAATACAGAACAGGCAAAATCTTTAAAACACTGATTATTCTACAATAAACCCAAGGAAAACTGAAAAATTAAATATTCTGAACAAAACCTAAATGAAAAATGAAAGACCATGCTCTTCACGGAAAAACTGCATTAGTTGAGCATCCACTGCAATTTTCTATATCAAATTACAGTATGTATGATATAAGGGACAGAATTGTAGGGCTTGAGCTCCTAGTAAAAAGAAAGTAAGTTAACTTCAAAGACACAAATACAAAGTACCACTTCGTAACGGGCCAAACAACATAAGAAAATGAAAAAAATTTGAATAAAGTCAACTTTGAATCACCCACACTAATCAAGGTTGGTGAAGCAATAGACAATTCAAAATTGTAGATAGTCTACACTACCAATTAACATTATAAAAATTCCCATGCTTTGTAGAATCACAAACCTCTTAAAATTGAGATTTGTTATGCATTTAAAATCAAGAATTTTTTAAGGCGTGATAAATTCACAATTCAGACAGTCAAGCAAGAGTTTATTTTAATTTAATATAAGTTAAGTTACAAGTTTTAGCATTCACCACACACAGAGCAGATAACCAGGAAAAACTAGAAACAACGTCCCAATACCAACTCAGAATACATAGTACATACTGCATTGTGAGCTTACCTTAGTGGACCTTCTAAAGAACTGTGCATTTCATTCAAGCATATCAACGTCAGCAACTCGCAATGTGCACGTTGAATTTTCTGTGACTTTCCTTTATCCTGTTCCCAGTGAGCCATGGTTGCAATCAACCCTGAAGCTGTCTTTATGGCTGCCATCTACAATAATGAAACTAAATTAATGGCAGCATGCTTACTAAAAAACTGAAATAAATGCACTCATAGTGTTCAAACACTAATTTAAATATGTCACTTACCAAACACTCTGTGGATTCTGGAATCATATTTCTGTCATAGAAATTTCCATTTGGAAGATCAAGGTTATTTAAAATTCTGTTCACGCACTGAAAAACAAAATTTTATTTAAAAAAATATACAAAATTAAAAACACTGCATCAAAGTTAAAACCCAACACTAACTTGTCATGTATTAAATTAAAGTGCATAGGTAGGCTACTAATGCTGAAAAGACCAGTTTAAGCAGTTGGAAAAAAAAAAGTGAACACTTTTGAAGCCTTCGTCACATTTTTCCTTCCAGTCAATGTGCCACTTATTAGGATTGTTGAATGACAATTCTGTGCAGTTAGCAAAACTGACAAAGGAGAAATGTCAGCACGGGAAAAAATAAGGACAGTAGAAAAAAGGAAAACATGGCAAGGTGGTTGTAGGAAGACGGCAGACAAATGTTAGCCAACGCAAAAGGATATGTAACTGGTTGGGTATAAAAGATGGGCACGTGAGTAAATTGAGTAATGTTATTTAATAGGTTATGGGCCCAGATGTATAAGAAAGGCTACTGTAGTGGTTACGTGTGTAAACAGCGGATTCGCAGAATCGAAGCTTTATGCAGGGTTTTAGCTTCGTGAACCATAATGGTGAAACGGTTGGACATTTGAAATAGTAAATTTAATAGCCACAACTATCCTTAGCGGAAATTTCAGATGATGTGTGCTCTTAAGGGCATGGTTCACCTCAGTTTTCAACATACTTTTTTATTTTTATATTTGTACCAGATATTTCTTTTTATTTAGACATAAATTGTGACTATATCTTCCTCTTAGGAAATTTGTGTATCTTTTTCATAGTTTTTGCATAATGAGTTGTAAACGTCAAAATTTGCACTTTACTGTTTTATGTATGTCACTACAACCAACTGACATACCAAACCGAAAAAATTCACTGTGTATAACAATGTTGTAGGCTACAATTTGACATATGTATATAAAACCAAAAATAAAATATTTTGTATTTAATAAAAAATGTTGAATTTTGAAGTAAAAATTAAAAAAATTTCAACATTTTTTTAAAAATATCAAAATATTTTATTTTTGTTTTTATATATGTCAAATCATAGTCTACAACACTGTTATAAACTGTGAATTTTTTAGGTTTGGTATGTCGGTTTTAGTGGAGCACATAAAACCATAAAGTGCAAATTTTGACGTTTAAAACTCAGTATGCAAAAACTACGAAAGATACAAAAGATTTCTTAAGAGGTAGATTTAGTCACAATTTATGTTTAAAGTGAGAAAAGAAACATCTGGTACAAATATAAGAATAAAAACGACGTTGAAAACACAGGTGAACTGAACTCTTAAAGCAAAGGGGCTTTACAGTATTGTGGTTGGAAAAATGAAGAAACCAGATGAGGAAAAACTGGATGAGAAGTAGACTTATAAGGCCACAGTAAAAATATTTTAAAAATTATTATTTCAGACAAAGCAATCATTTTGTGTTCTCTTGACCACCAACAGTCTACACAGTACTTATCTGAAATTCCATTGCTAAAGGGTGTACATAAATAGATATCACAGACCTCTAAGTTCATAAAGTAATTTCTGAACTATCTACTAGTGACGAGTTGGTTCAGATTCCATCGATTCCACTGGAATTGAAATCAAATAAAATACCTAGTTTTGGAATCAAAATGATTCTAAAAAAAATTTTTTTTTAAAAATTATGGAGCACATTTTTAATCTTGCAGGTATCTTGGAACCTGAATTTAATGAGGCCTCTCGCGCCCGAGAACGACCTCGTAAAATTGCTGTCTCAAACTGCTATCCATAACATCGCAAACTCGTAAAATTGCTGTCTTGTAAAATTGTTCCCTCGTAAAACCCAGTACATACTTGTAAAATCGGGGTTCTACAACTGATTTACATTAATGGTTTTGGGTCCAAATGGTAAAATAATTGTGGTTTTTAACTGTATTGCAGCTAATGTAACCCACACACATGCAATTCTTAACACTACTCTAGGGAACGTTAACCATAATTAAAAAATTGTTCAGCAATAACCAATAACACATTTGTTTACACAGATATGTTGAATTTTCTCAGTATTAAATGCTTTAAAGCTTACTGGGCACTTACTAGCACCTAAAACAAATTACTAAAGTATAAATAAATAATTAAATAACTACCAAAAACCATCAGCATCTTGTTAACAAAATATGTCGCACCTGTTGCTGTGATGATTAAAAACAATAAATATTTGTACAGTTTCAAAGTTAGTATTAGCGCTATTAAATCCATTTTAGGCATGTTAAACAATTGATGCCATGTTGAATTTATCATTTCATGCCTTGAAACTATTTTAGAAACCTTGCCGCCATTTTAGAATGTCCCTTTAATCAAAGTTAACCATTTGGAAAGTTAGTACAGGTACTCAATTCTGAATTTTGTATTCACTACTGTATAACTAAAAATGAGTTTTGTTGTTGCGATGTGTTACAAGACTGATTTGTTGTGATGTGATATGTTTAAAGTAATAATGAGAATACGAAAGTAGCGTTTTATTCAAACTGAAACTTTACCACAGAACTGGAATCAAAGAACAGAATCCAATTTTGAGAATCATTGACAAAATCAGAATTAGTATATTTTAGGAATCGACCAAACAATATTTATATATATATATATATATATATATATATATATATATATATATATATATATATATATATATATATATATATATAGTTACATTCATAAAAATTAAGGTTAGGTTTCTATTTTTTGTAAGGATCCATATTTGATTTTAGTTGAACTGAGAGCCTATTTATGGTAAAGCTTTTCTCGCTAAGATGCGATCATCTTGTTTTCACTTAGAGTGAATCGGGCCTTGGCGCACATGTGCGGCCTGTTGTTATAAAACATCAGTAGTTTCACACTTGTATGTAGTTTATCGATAACGTCACAGTATATGTGCTAGTAAATCGCGCTGAGGTAAGGCTGCTATTCACCGGCCACGTGCATTGTATTTGTACCAACACATTTGCTAGAATCGTTGAGGTAACTGCACGAACCACGCAAGCATTCACGACGTAATGGCCTATATTAAGAACAGCTGTGCGCGAGTGACGATGGTCTATTGTTTTCTTTCTCATCCTCAGCTCTTTGTTTGTTGGTACACCTAGGGTAGTTGACATCATAGCTAGTTGGCAGTACTGTTGCGCTGTGAGTTTGTTCACCAACATTCGGGGAAGGTTATGATGTGTGTTTTGAAGTTTTCAACGTCCCGTACGTAGAAACGTTTGTGCGGTGATGGTAAACGTGAGCAGGTCAGTTTTTAAATTAGGACTGAAATTCGTTGTCAGGAGGGCATTATTAGGACATTATTAGTGGAGTCATTATATGGTGATTGCTGTGAATACTGTAGTTCTTTCGTCCGAGAGTAGGTGTCGTGAAGTAACCATGTAGGTTTCAAGTGCTGTGGTCGCAAAGGCGGCCTAATCATTTAAACAATAATGTTGTTTCATAGTTTAAATTTGGTAACTAAATGTCATAGCTCGTCTGTATTTGAAAATTAATGTATTTGGCTTTCGTTACAAATTGTTATCGGGTTTTTAAATGTAAATTAAGGTCTCTCGGATACTGTAATCAACAAGCTTATAACAACATAGATTCTTTATCAAGACTAAGGACTGGAGCCCTTTTCCAATTAACAAGTACGAGGCAAAGGACGGGCTAACTCTATGTAATAACAGTTTTAAACCAATCTTAGTGTAAACAAACCTTTTTAAACTTGCCTTTAATCAGCACACACTGTTCTAAAGAAATCATTCTTATTACTTTGTTTTGCAAAATCTTTAAGTTACACTAAATTATTTAACCAAATTGTTGTACCTGTCCTTTTAAGACTGCATGTTGTGTACGATTTTAATTTATTTTTAAATAAACGGAAAAACCAGATGTATTCTAGTCTTTTTTTTCAGAATGTAAAGTGTCCCCTTTATTTACTTGGTCTTTTCTAACTTTTTATTTAAGCTTTAAACTATTGAAGGTTTACCAAATTAGTAGAGGCAGAAACCAGGTCATGTTTAAGGACCTCATAAACTTAAGTCCCGTGTTTTCGAGTAAGTCTGCCTCTCGCAGATGTAAGTGAGTGTTGTGTAAGCTCTACCCCCCTCCCCCCATATCTCTTGTTTTTAGGTTATGTAGCTGTGTTGAGCTACGACCTTTAGTCTGTAGATGTGTTTACGTTAGGTTCACTTCTTTGAGGAAGTGCAATGTAGTTTATCGCAGGTCTCTTGGTGGACGCCCCCATTGTTGTTTGTTAATTAGTGTATTTTGAGTATAGTTTAAGTAGGGGCCTGCGACAGAAGTGTATTAGTTCTATTTAGGCAGGGGTGGTTAGATGTTCGTATATGTGTTGTCGGAGTGGTCGTGGTCTGTTAAATTGACGACGGCTCTGGCAATCGAAGAGCATGGTTAGGTTAGTTATTAGTACCACCCTGCCTTATTATTTAGATAGAAAGATAATGTATAGAAAGAGTATTTATGTATTCTGAAGGCGTGGTTTAGTGATGGCTGCATCTCCAGTGGCTAATGAACCAACCACCAAAGTTTATTTATCCTGTTATTAATAGGTTAAGCCTGAAGGGTAAGTGAGTACGACTTACCACTTTCCCGTATGTTAGATTATTCTTTCTTTTTTTTTTTTTTCATGTATGTTACAATACCTATAAGCATAAACCCTAACAATTTGTAATTGCATCAAAACTGTGATTGTTTCTCTTGTGTAATTTTACTTTAGTGCCACCACAATTTTTTTTCAAACTGAACTACAAGAGTAAAACAATGAAACAAGTGAGTGTAGTTTAGCAAGGGTACTAAGACTAACACTGTATAATGGTGTATCCACGACATGCCTACACAGACCTGCAATTGATTTTGCTCACAAAAGAGCAATACAGTGTAATTTAGTGCATGAATAACAAACATGGTGCTTAGAGCTCATCCACTAGGAGTCTGGCGATAGATGGCAGTACAAATAAATGTGTTGAAATTTATCCTTGTTTTGTTACAGACCTACTGAAAAATTTGTATTAACGTGCCACCTTTATTATTTACTTAGGACTTCAAACACTTGTGTTACTACTGTAGCATTGCAGGACAAGGGTATTTATTTGGTGAATTAATATCTTATGAGATCGTAATTTTCTAATATAATGTTTAAATTTATAATTTTATTTCAGTGGTCTCGGTTCCAGAAAGGTAGAGTAAAGACGCAGTTATTTATTCCTGAATGTACTAGATAGGGTGTAATGTTCGTTGTTATGGCCAGGGGGCCTTGGTAGGAGGCAGTAGCTTTGTTTTTCTTTTCGTACTATGGTTTTTTCGTGGGTGTTTTGGCACCGTTTGTTGTTTTAATGCGTAGTTTCTGATTGTGCCCTAGAGGGTTCTAGATAATGGAACTAATAACGTAGGTCACGCCACCGAGAACCAGCCAATGAGAGCACAGCGTGTGGCCATCCTTCGCCCTTCGTTCTGGAATTGCCTCCGCCATGTTTAATGAAAGTCGTAACACGATCCGGACAGGACGTGCGCAGGGCTGTGGTCCAAACATTTCATGAAATGAAGCTCGGGAGTGGATAAATTTAACATGCACGGGTAGCACCGCAGTCTCTACTCTTTAACCTTTCTTTTGGACATTTTTGAACTCTTACAAAATTTATTTCCGCACTTGCATGTAGGCCGCTAGGTGCAGAGAGCCAGGGTGGCTACTCGTTCTTCGCCGCGTGTGTATTCAAGTGTGCCAATTGTCTTACCTAATTTAAACGCCTAATATGATGATGCTGTGTTTCTGCTTGTAACTTTTTTTGTGAATTGGATCCACCGTAATAAGACTGGAATGTATTCCGTGCCAATGTAAACCGTAATCTAATAAACCAGAAATAGTGGAATATAGTGAAGTATATTATTCCCGGACGAACCTTTCTTAAAATTCCGACGGTGTCTGTGGAAATTCTAAATTTGGTCTACAATATAACATAACATTACAAAATTATTACCAGTAAATTCTGGAGTACATGACTACAGGTCAAGAGATATGTTCCAGCTTGTAACCTTGCCTTTGGGGCTGGGTTATCATTGAGCTAGTTCACTGGTCTAGGAGGAGTGGTGTGCTACATTTGTTTGTAATGAATGGGACACAGGTGCAATGTGGTGATGAGGCACTACATTTGTTCAACCATCGTGGGCCTGTGGACCAAACGTTACACTACATAATGTTTATATAATGAATCAAGACTAATTACAAGTCTACAAGATGTTTTCTACATTCAGCATACTGAAGCAAAAAAAATTGGCATTTGGATGTTCTCCATGCTACTAAAAAGCCAACTCTGAAGTCAACACAAACTTCCAGAGTTTTACTTCAAATGTAGCTAAATTTTCTTTCCAGTCATTATGTTTAGAGAAATTTGCACAGTGCTAAAGCTCATCAATTGCTGTAATATTTCTGAAGGCTCCTCGTCCCATACCTCTGGGAAATTTACAAATCCTAATACGTAGGTAGAAAACTCGTGGCATTTATCACGATAAGATGGCTGTCCAATATTGCTATAAATATTAAAAGTTTAAGTTCAAAAATTTAGATTCACTATTTAATACAAAGTGTTAAGGTAGCTACTCTTATACTTGTTAACTACAATAGGGCTGATAATTGACTCAGGCATGACAAAAGCAATATCTAAGGGCGCAGTTCATAAGCATAAAAGGAAAACTTATTACAGATGATGGCATCCCTGATGACTTGAGGCTCACTCAAAGTCTAAGTTAATTAAAACAATAAAATGCCTCTTAAATGGCAAACTGCTTGTTTATCAAGTCCTATGCTATTTGCCTCTCCCTGAGTGAACTAAAGTTACGATGGTAGTAGATATTTCCCCTGGCCGTCCATCTGTAGCTATTGGAAGATCAAATCAGGAGCAAATTCAGTACATTAGCACAACAATGAAAATTTGGACAGGCAGTCCAGAGATGTGTCAAATGACCTGGTTGCATAGAGGATGCAGTTCCCAGAACATGCATTCCCGTGAAGCCAAGAACCCAATAAAATATAAATATTAGATTGAGGTAGCAAAAGTAAATAAACTTAAAATACAATTGAATTAAAAATTACTGAATTTAGACAATATTTTCCAAGTGAAGTTAAATACTGAATAATTATATAGTTACTCATTTAAAGTCCAAATAGTAACAAGAATATTAAAATACAAACATACCATGAAAAAATATACATAAGCCAAATATACTGTAGTTCGATTACACTGTACGTACAACAAGAATTTTTCAGCCCAAGGTACAAACTTGAAACAGGGTGGCAAAATGCTGAATGATAGATACATACCAATTGTTTTGGCAGAGCAACATTTCCATTCGCCAATGCTTCTTTGATTCTAACAATAGTTTCTTTTGTGTATACCAGGTTTCCTAATAACTGGGGAAAGAAAAAAAAAGGGAAAAGAAAAGAACACTATTACTTCTCTTTAGAACACAGCGAGAACAAAGGACTAAAACATTCCGTTCTCCCGTCAATATCAAGAACACACTGAGATTATTGCTTATGTTATCTAAAAATTACTCATTTCAATGTTTAATATTAAAAAAATTTTATCAAAAATATATACACCTGCAAATGTGAAAACACATGTGCATACCTCAGTTCTTTCACTTTACATAACATCTCACAACTACTTCATTTATCACAACTTATTGTTTAAATATGTTTTAACTCATCAAGGTATTCCAGTATGTATCACCTGATAATACTATTGTACAAGACAGATGCTTTGGGTTTAGATTAATAATATAGGCCTACAGCAATGCCTTGCCAATAGTGGAGATCCATTTATAGGAAATGTTGCATTTTGGAAAACTGTGTTACATGAATAATGCTCTTATGGAAAATATGGATTTAGGTTATGACTGTCAATTACATATGACATTAGCCACTTATGAAAATTCATTAGTGCAGATGGGTCAGCCAAAATTTCAAGTTTTAGGAGTTTGAAATATTTACCCAGGTAAGTTTACCCATGTTCGAAATTTCAACTGATTGCCCATGATCAACTACTAAAACTAATATTATATTTGAATATAAACACAGTATGTGTAAAAAATGCACTGTGGAGAGAGCATTTAGCAACATATTTACCATGTGGATAATATGTAGGCTTACTTTTTGGATTCCTGTCATTTTAAAACCTTGAAATAGCATTGTCGAGGTTACCAAAACCTGGTAATCAACAAAACCTGATCAGATGATGTAGATAACCTACTCTACTTCAGAAAGTGAATTTTCATAAGTGCCTACAAATAGTCAGACATAAGCTTTATCAAATCCAAATACAGTAGTAACCACACATACTTCTGAGAGCAAACCACTTTTAAAGCAACCAACAGCCTTTAATTTTACTTATGAGCAACAATGATGAGCAATTTATTCTGTTGAATAATAAATGAGTTTATCAAAACTCAAGTGGTTAAATTCCTGTACAGTGTGCCAGTTAAGCTTGAATTTTCATACCTTATCTCATCGCACATTAACAATTTTATAGGAAAACACACAGTCTGTTACTCAAAAGAGGACGAGGCTCTTGGGGCCCCTGGCTGTTCATACTTCGAAAGATCTGAGTCCTGTTGCACAATAAACTACATATTCTCGTCATTAGAAAATTTACAAGTTGTAAGGTAACTTGTAAATTATTTTCCCATAACTTTTTAAAATAATTTTACAAGTTAGAAGTAAACAAACAAATACTATTACTAATTATACAAGTTTCAAGTTACAGTTTGTAACTCTCCCCTGCAAAAATGATGTTCACTATCTTACATCTTACAAGTTATATTAAAACATAATTTTACAAGTTACTAATTTTTTTTCTAAAATATTGACTAATTTCTTACAAGCTGTAATGATAACCAGAAATGATATGTAGGTATCGTGTAAGATTTTTTAGAAGAATATAATTGATTTGGAATTTGACAGTCAACTTTGTTAGCATTTCATGTTGGTGCCTGTCAAAGTTTTTTAATGTGCCAATGAATAAAAAATAACCAAAGGCCTTAATATTTAAATTATAAATTTTTTTTTCCCAAGAGACTGGTTTTATTTCGCAACCTTGCATTTGGTACAGTGACAATATTTGGATGTTTTCACAAACTATATTTTTTTTCTGTTTCAACAAACCTATTTAATTCACGGTGAGTGTTTCCGACATAAACTTGAATAACACCTTAACATATAAAAAGTCAGACTTAAGTAGAATATTAATTTAATTTTTAAAAACTGGGAAAATAATTAGTATCTTAACTGATTCACTGCAACGAAGCATGATCTAATGGTCTTAACTTCAAAGCTAAACAAGGTGAGCCATAATTGGAGTGGTTAGTACTACAGTATATTAATTGCTTCCTTTTGTCTTATCTGTATTTATGTATGTTTGTATGTAACACATGTATTTTTTCCTTCGCTTTACCCTTAAGGATTAACTGAAAAGGAGAGAGCAGAGTGAAAAGGCGAGTCTCACGTCATTGTCTAAATGACTGTCCATCTGTCCACTATATCCCATCTGTGGTTCAATATTTATTACGTATGCTGCCCAGAACAAAATAAGGAGTCTGACAGCATTGTAGGGAAACTCACCAATTCACACCAAATAGACCTATTTTGACAAAGAAAACTGTGAAAAACAATTTTCATATAGTACAGATGTAGTAGGTATGTACATCATTAATAGCAAGGAGGAACATTGTCCAGTTATTTATTTTTTTTAAATAAATTTTTACCTGAGCTTGTACAGAGTTTTTGCACCACATTTACGAAAATCGGCTAGAAAAAAAACACTGTGTAGTTGAAACTATGGTTAGAGAAGCCAAGATTAACAAGAGATTACTGTGCATCTAAAATTAAGTAAAAATTACCCCCACTACTACAATCACAAGGAAAAAAAAATGCTGATATTTCTTTCTGAGAAAAATGTTAGCATGATACATTAAAAATCTCACCTGTGAATTAAAAATGACCTGGAGGAATAGTGGCACAATTTTCCGAAATGAGGTAACCACATCCCACGGCATGTAAGCATTAAGGTACGCAGCAGCAGTTATCAAAGGAACATAGTGCTCATCTTGGAGCTTTGCTTTCTCAAAAACCTCCTAAATGAATAAAACAAAGTATTAAAAATTTGCTGTAATAACTCTGTAATACCAATTTTAAAAATGATTTTGTTACATACTTTCATCAAGTGCTGTAAAGTTGGCAAGCGATCTGTTCGTAGATGACTAGCCAATGCCTGGACAGCAAACTTGGATTCTTTTGCTGTTCCACTGACCACATACTTCTTCAATAATGGCAATATATGTTCATTAAATAATACCGGATACACATTTTCTGCAATAAAAAACTGATTATAAAAGAGAAAATAAAAACATATAAATGTTCATATGGCACTTACTAACGTTTATTTCTTACAATATTATGGTGGAAATTGTTGTGTGAATCCACCCATAAAAATGCTTTCTGCTTCATCAATAGTGAGGTTATTAGAGATGAAATCATTGACTCAGGCCACAGTAAACTCGAGAGGAGGAATCAGCCATGGCCCAAAGTTTTAAAGGGTGTGGATATAAATACTAAAATTTTTTATTAAAATTTGAAGAAATCTAAAACAGAAACATTAAAGAGCAATCTTACAAAAAATTTTTTTGCTAAACTTTATTTTTAATAGACATTAGAGATTATTACACACAACTGTTCACAAGATCAGGAACTGATAAAATCTGACACAACATATGAAAAGGAAACATTCCAGCATTTGCTTGAAGAGACTTAGGAGAAGCCATGGAAAATAAAAATCAGGATTGCAGGAGTCTGGAATTAAAATAGAGTCCTCCCAAATGTGAGTCCAACATTTTACAGTTGTGCCACCTTGCTCCATTTTTGCTGACTTCATGAGCATACACGTTGCTGGTACGAAGTTTTTATAACGAAATATGTATGTGCTGAAATTTCACATTGATTCCATGGACACTGGCACAAAATAGCTACTCACAAAAATGGCAAAAACTGTTGTTTGGGTTGTGTCTAACTGCTATGTGTTGCCAACTGGCAGCAAGCACGCCTACCTGCCTTGTGTCTACATGCTGTCCACCCCTGGGGAGGCCCCAAGGGCACTCTGAGGAAGGAAGGAGACAGGGAGACGGTGATGGGCGAGCGTCAGTCAGTCGAAGCTGTAGCTAGTGTTAACACAGTGTATTGTGTTCGACAGAACAAAGCATTTGATGTACAACAGCAGCACCCAGTTATTCATGTATCATAACACAACGCGCTTTGGCACAACATTTTGGTCCTCCGGGCCGGATACCATTCCGGAATAATCACTGTAGCAACCTGTCTCATGGCTATCGGATGTTGGTGTCGAATGCAAGTGTAGGGCGAGCAGAACAATACTTCACGGCATACGTGTGGTCGTGAGTTGCATGCAATCACAGGGACAGTGTGATGTCGGCGCGAACGGGCCGCTATACTTCTCAGTGCGCCTTGCCGGTCAGAGGCCGTAAGAACCACTACGGTTTGGGAACAGCGCCAGAAGAACTTTGCAATTGTGATCATCGAGGGTCACCACGGACCAGCCTTGAGATTCCGCAGCGACTGGTCGACACGTGAAGCAGGGCAGTGGTGAGTACAGTCAATACATTATTCCTTATCATACCTCCTCCTTAGTCACTGCTTCCTTCTCATTACTTATCCAAACACAAATCTATTGCGGGTCAACACATGTATGAGCAGCATCATTATGGGAGAGGAACTCAAGAATTTGGTATCAAGGAGGGGCCAGGTGAAGGCACGATTAACCCGATTCAAGAATTATGTGAATACCCTAGTATGCAGTTCTCAGCAAGATGTCATGCAGTTAAAATTACGCTTACCAAAGTTAGAGTAGTGCTGGGCAGAGTTCGAAAGTGTGCAGACAGACATAGAGAGTACGGATGAGTCTGATGCTCAAGTAACGGAAAGGGAAGAATTTGAGAATCAATACTTTGATGTCGTTAGTCTCTACACTGCTTGCATAGAAGATAGTACCTCCGCATCATCAACAGAGGGTACAATGCATGCAATTAATGCGGAATTCCAGCCGGGACTAAAATTGCCGGCTATCACTATCCCTACATTTCGGGGTCAGTATGATGAATGGTTGTGTTTTTATGACACCTTCAGTTCATTGGTGCACAACAAACCAACCATAAGTGATATTCAGAAGTTTCACTATCTGAGATCGTCATTGCAGGGTGATGCGGGGCAGATGTTATCGAGTCCTTGGAGACATCTGCTTAGAACTACATTATATCCTGAAATCTACAGCGGGAACAGTTTGAAAACAAGAGAGTACTAGTGAGCAGGCATGTGTCTGCATTATTTTTAACATTCCACTAGTAGAATGGGAGTCAGCAAATCAGTTAAGGCAGCTTCTTGACACTATGAACAAGTACGTATGAGCACTTAAGGCACTTAAACAACTTACTGATACGTGGGATGCATTGCTAATACATCAGGTAACCAGCAAGTTGGACAATTTAACCATACATGAATGGGAGACTAAGGTGCCCGTGGCAGAGCTGCCCACATTCTCTGAACTTACAAAATTTCTACAGCAACGTTGCCAAGCATTAAAGGTCATCAATCTCAGCCAGTCCCACAAGAAAATTGGGCACAGTATAGGTAGTAACAAGAGTGTCATCCCCAGTAGTCGATGACAGTATTCAGGCACAGCATTATATGTCACGTCACAAAACTTAAATTGTAAGGTATGCGACATGGTGTATCCGCTGTACCAATATGAAGCCTTTCAGAAGATGTCCGTAGTTGACTGCATTAAGTCGGTACAAGAGTCAGGGCCATGTTTCAACTGTCTCAGGAGCGGCCACCAAGTAAGTCAATGTCATTCTGGTGGATGCAAGCATTGTAACGAAAAACACAACTCTCTTTTACACTCAATCATCACTTCTGGCAGTAAGGATTCCAGACTAGGGACCAGCCTAACTGCATCGCTGACACAAGGGGACAACTCACAGTCTTCGACACACCCTGAATCCAAACCCAATGCTGCAATGTCCTGCATGGCCAGCAATGTGGTAGGAACTTCACAAATATTACTATCCACAACACTAGTTAATGTGCGAGATGCTCGAGTGGTGTTAAGCTTATACACGTACTGCTCGATTGTGGCTCACAGGCAAATTTTATCACAGAATGTGCTGTTCAACGGTTAGGCCTGAAAAAACATAAGACTGCATCATCAATCGCAGGAATAGGTCAATCAGAATCGCAAGCTCATCACATAGTGTCGTGCACTGTCAACTCCCGTTTCAACACACATTCCTGCAACAGAAACTGCCTTGTGTTACCCAAGATTACCCACGATCTTCCCGTTTTACAGATAACAGCATCAGATTGGAAATTACCACCTTCATTACAATTGGCAGACCCCAATTTCAATTCATCTAGTAGAATTGACATGCTGATAGGGGCTGAGGTTTTCATGAGTCTGCTGTGTATTGGACAGATCAAACCAGCCGAAAATGTCCCAATCTTTCAGAAAACCACACTCGGATTGGTTGCATCCGTGAAGGTCACCACCACCACCACCACCACC